>BGPR01047788.1:0-11703 GCA_013235015.1 Araneus ventricosus | reverse complement strand
TTACAATACTGGTTTCATTTGCTTTGGCTTTGAACTAATACTATTGTAAAAATGGAATAAAATGAAAATCAAGAATTAGTTCTGCAAATCTTATTAATTCGAATCATTTCACTATTAAGTTAACTTAAGCTAACCGTTACATTATTGATAAAAACCTCCTTGCCTAAACCGGTGGGTTTGGTGGGGGGGGGGGGGGGAGGAGTTGATTGTAAGGAGTACGTGAGAACAAAATGAATAATCAAGGTGTAGGCGCGGGAAAAAAGGTAGGGAAAGCCCTGATCTATATAAATTAAAGGGAAAATTCATAAATAGTTTATACCCTATAGAAATCCAAAGTATTCAATGGATCTTGTTCAAATTTTGCTCACAAATACAACGAAAGAAAGTGAAAGTTTCTGTATAGGGAATAACTAATTAAATAGTTGATTTTTTATTATTTAACATTTCATAATTTACGATAGCAACTGACAAAAACTAGTTTTGTCCAAATAAGAAGTAACAAATGGAATTAAATTTCTAACCGGCTTTAGCAATTAGGGATGAATATTCATCTTCTACTATGAACCTAAAACCCAGCTAATTCCAGGCTGTCCAATTTTGTTTCTAATAAATTTTCGTAAGACAACTCAAGCAGATTCTCTTTTTCTCTCGAAGTATCCCCAGATGAAGCACCTCTGAAGCCGAGTTCGCAAATTCGAATTGAGATCACGGCTCATAAAATTTAAATAAAAATGCGAGAAAAATTATGAAAATATATATAATATCTGACGGCATACTTTGAGAATCACTGTGGTAATGAATTGTAAATTAAAGATTAAAAAGTAGAAAATAAATAAAATAAAATAATTCAAATTTTTAGTATGCTGATAGAAATGTTATTACAATTGTTTTTATAAAATTTATTCCTCTCTTACCAACAGTTCATAATATAACGTCTTCGCGTTAAAAAAATAACATCATTGAGAGCCTCCATAATGCGGAAATATTTCAATCTCTTACATTTTCTGTATCTTTAAAAGATCGCTTTCCTCTCTTTTCAGAATATAATATAAAGCAAACAAACTTTCTCTTTGCGGAGCTATCATCTCTTCTTCTAGAAATATTTTGTCTATTCTTCTTCTAGTCCAAGTATGCAAATTCTTAAACCTCATTGTTGAAGAATTTTCACGAGCCCGTAGCCCGAAGCGACATCTATCGGAATCGACGCACATTTCGCATAGTTTTTTCTCTGTTTCCCTTAATGAGATCTCTGTGAGACATCATCCAGTGTGAAACCTCTTTGTCGTTGCCACTCTAGGGATCGAAATATTCACGCCGACTCGATTTCTGACAATCATCACCAATCCTTTTTGCCCCTCTTTTAATCGTTCTCCACCAAACTTACCCAAGGTCCTTTTTCAAAGCGGGGCCTGGCGGAACAGAGGACCCTTTTCAGGTGTATTGAGATGTGAATTTCTAATTGAAAGTTGCTTTTTGGCCGAACAAACTCTCCAAACCTGAGACCGGAAAAAAGAAAGGACGGAAATTCTTTGACGTGATCTTCTTCCAAGACGCGCTAATTAAATTTATCATTTTAAAGCGAGGAGTCGCTTGGGTGAGGTTTTTCCCCGCGCACATCCCCTAACTTTTCTCCCATTTCGTATCAGCCAGGGATGGCAAACAATACACAAACACTGAAGATAGCGAATGTAATTAATTTTAGAACAATGTTATCGTTTGTAGGGGGCGCAACAGTTCCAGGCCCTTGCCTCGATGCACAGAGAGGTAATTTGAAGCAAGGTTTTTTTGTAGAAGAAGTTGGTTTTGAGAGTTTTTAAGTGTTTAAAGAACCTCTGGCGTAAATTGAATTTAAACGGAACTCGTGTCGAGACTTCGCTTTAATTAAAAGACTCCCCTCAAGCCAATGACAATTTATTATTAAAAATGTTGTTGCTAGAAGGATGCGAGGGAAATTAAATGTTCGTCCATTGTTCCTTTTGTTGGGATACAGAAGGGCTGTGACGGTTCTTCTAGAAGGGCCTGTTTCTGATGAGAGGAACTCTATCAATATTGCCCCTTTTGTTTGGGTGCCAACGAACTGTTGCTCTTCTCGAAACTCTGTTTCTTTCGTTTCTTTTTGAAGGGGAATTAAAAACCCATTTCTGCTCAGAAAGATAAATTTCTTCCATTAAACCCTCAGCGGACAGATTGTTTTGGTGGAACACTCGAATCAGGTTGGTGCACTTAATTCGCAATCCCGTTTTTACCAACTTTACGTTTATTCAATTATACACAATTCTATTCTAACGTAGGACTACGTTCCTCCCATTGGGGTCTTAAAAAGGAATTTAATTCACACGCCAAAACGCCACAAAAAACATAACTAATGTCTTATTTTAGAAATAAAGGGTAACAACAGAAGTTACAAAAAAATTGAAAATCGGAATTGTAGTTCAGCCATTACTGAGTCGCAAAGTTGGACAAAAATACGCTTGAATTGGTGACTCTATCCTCTATATCTCGGTAACTACATATGTTAAAAACATAATTAATGTCTTATTTTAGAAATAAAGGGTAACAACAAAAGTTACAGAAACAAAATTGAAAATCAGAATTGTAATTAAACGACTACTGAGTCGAAAAGTTGGGCAAAAAATACACATGAATTTGTGACGCCATCCTCTATATCTCGGTAACCACATATGTTAAAAACATAACTAATGTCTTATTTTAGAGATAAAGGATTACAACAGAAGTTACAAAAAAAAGTTGAAAATCGGAAAAGAGCCACGCGAGTAAAGTAGTCCTACGCCTTTAACATCAGCGTCTGTTTGAAAAAGACAACCTCCCGTTATTTTTTATGGTATAATGAGATGGGAGGTTAAATGGATGATCGGGATCTGGGCTGGCCCGGCGGTTCTTCTCGTAGTGGTAATGCGGTTTTCCCTGCACTGGTCCCTTCCCGACTTTAAAGACTTAAGAGCCCTTAACGACTTTTTTCCAGGACAATCCAGGTTGAATGGATGGATAATACACACGTTTGTGTCCTAGTTTCAAACACTATATTCGTCGTCAACAGGATTGTCCTCTACATCAAACTCAGAATCGGTTTCCCGGTCGCTACACTCAGTCACTTCACCATCGAGATCTGGTGCATCAGATTCGTTCCCAACAGGTCTTTTCCTGCTGAATTGGTTTATCTTGCTTAATTAACATGTCTTTTCGTGCTTAATTGGTTTTTCTTGCTTAATTAACAGGTCTTTTCGTGCTTAATTGGTTTTTCTTGCTTAATTAACAGGTCTTTTCGTGCTTAATTAGTTTTTCTAGCTTAATTAACAGGTCTTTTATTCCTGAATTGGTTTTTCTTGCTTAATTAGCAGGTCTTTTCCTGCTGAATTGGTTTTTCTTGCTTAATTAACAGGTATTTTCCTGCTGAATTGATTTTTTTTGATTAATTAACAGGTCTTTTCTTGCTTAATTGGCTTTTCTTGCTTAATTAACAGGTCTTTTCTTGCTTAATTGGCTTTTCTTGCTTAATTAACAGGTCTTTTCTTGCTTGGTCTTTTCTCTCAAAACAACCAAATATTGCTCTGGAGGGATTATTTCCCGCCGTTTCGTGATTGTCAGGGTGGGTTATGGAGGCGTTTCATGCACTTGCTTGGGCGATCAGACCGAACTGACTGATGGGAACTATCGGTGAAAGCAGGAAGAATGTTAATGCGAGGTTAGAGGAGTGACGAGCTTACCACCTTCGCTAGCTTGTATTCGGCTTATTGGTACATAACCACTGGTGCAACGTCTACACCGACTTGTACGCAAAAGGTTAAGTAAAAGATTTTGGATATTTCGAGCATGCTTTTTTCATAATTAAATTTTTTTATTGCTCCCTCATTCCAACTTCAGTTATCTGATTTGTTCCTTTCCTCCAAGCTGAGGAACGAATGAAGTCAATTTGGGGAAACTTTGAATTGCATATTTACGGATCCTACTATGGTTTGGATTGAGGTCGCTTTTCATTGGCTCTGAGCGTCACGTGACTTCGCTTGCTTCTGAATGATGTCACAGGAGCGCGCTTAGTTTGGATTTCGATTTTTATCTTAGCTGTATTGAATCATGGAGAAACCAAAATTATCTTTATCTTGAATTCATCATTCCCTTTAGAAATATCCAAATAATCGTAATTAAAAGATAATTTTGGTTTTTCCATGATACAATATAGCTAAGACAAAAATCGAAATCCAAACTAAGCGCGCTCCTGTGACATCATTCAGAAGCAAGCGAAGTCACGTGACGCTCAGAGCCAATGAAAAGCGACCTCAATCCAAACCATAGTAGGATCCGTAAATATGCGTTTAAATTGTTGGTCAGGCATCTTTTAATATATGCAGGTGCAGCTGTTGGCCATGCAATCCCGCCAAACTTGCGCCAATCGACAAAAACAAAAGATAACCATTCTCAGTTAGTTAATTATATTAACGTAGCGTTTCAAACGCAACACGTGGGCTATTTTGTGACGGACCTCGGAATTTTTAACCGATAACCGCTCTCAGAAAATAAAGTAATTGCGCAGTGCATTGCATTGCGATTTGAAAGTCTTTCGGGCTTTCTTATAAAATGTTAAAATTGTTGCTTGAGGTAATTTACTTCTGACCTACAGAGCTTTCAACCTAACTCTCTGACTGCATAATTTTGTTGAATTACTATTTAGATGCAACGTTTGAAAACATGTTCAAATACCGTTGAACTCAGTGAGTTGTTATTTACATGCAGGGTTTTATTAGTATAATGTGATCCAACGCTTTAAAAGTACTAAGCAAGCCCATTAGCTTGCTAAAATCGCAGGATGCAGCAGAAAATAGACTTGCTTCCAACCCGCGGAAATCGCGGGATACGCAGTCAGAGGGTTAACATATAAGAGAAATAAAAATATTCTTTAGATATTATTGGAAAATTAATCTATTTTTTCATGCAAATTGTTTTTCCTTTTCTATGCTTCCGACTCCGTCGTCATAATCTATACTATTAAAATTCGACTGTGTGTGTGTGTGTGTGTGTGTGTGTGTGTGAGAGAGAGAGAGAGAGAGAGGCTATCTCTCGAACCGCTGAACGGGAAAGCGCGCGGAAAGTACCAAAAGATGGGGAATAATCCAAGGAATCCATTTTGTCCATTTAAATTCGGAAATTTTAATTAGTAAAAAAGATATTAATTAAAACTAATTTACAACAATACTTTTTATTTTTTTCAGCGCATTTCAAACCGTTTTCATTGTTTAAACAAATATTTAATTTCGTGTTTCTGTTTCATTGTTGAAAGCAGCAATAATGCAATATGGATGGCGCTGTGTGCTGGTTTTGGTAATTTATACAAAGAAATAGAGAAATTAAAATCGTTCAAATAGGATTTTTACTAAAAATGTTTTTTTCGTGAGATTTAACTTTGAGATTTCAGGTATGTAGTGCATCTTGCTTCATGTATTTATAAACTGGACGCGGGAATATGAAAAAATATGCATCCCCATCAACGCTGGTTTATCTAAGCGTTTGTGTCACATGACCTCACTTCTTGTCTTCGCCAGGGAATAACGCATTATTCGAGATAGCCCGTGCAACGCCGGTCATGCAGCTAGTATATACAGGAAGCTTGTCGTTGGTTGTGACGTCGGGCACGGACGTATACTTAAGCCCCGCGAGTTTTAAATTCTTGGGTGATCTGAGAGTGATCAGGCAGATCAGTGGAAATGAGATTCGAATACAGCTTGATAGATGGCTGATTTCTTTTTTAGTTTTTATCTTTTAAACCGAAGTTATGGTTTTCAGCTTCTTGTAACCCTTTCAGTCCCAAGCGTAGAACTATTAATTCCAAAATTCTAAAATTTGGGAAATGTACTCATTTTAGGCTTAAGATGAAAGATCAAAAAGAAAAAAGAAAAACAAAACAGAAATACGGAACATTAAAAAAAATACGAATCAGAAATACGAACTTCAAACGAATGTAAACACTATATAAACTGTCATCAAGACGAGTTAAGCTGTGTTCACCTAATCCTGTTGATGCCATTTGGACTCATGATATTTCAGGAAACATAAAAACAGAAATTCTAAAATAAATACTTATCGAAAATAGCTCAAAGAAAATATATTATCATATTTAAAAATAACAAGAATCAAATTGTACCTGTAATCTCATTTAAATAATGTTAAAATTGATTTTTATTTTGACTTTTTTCGCTGAATGAAGCTAAGTTTAAAAAGACAATTTTTGAATAGATAAAATCGATTTAATATAGCCATTTATTGGTAAGAATAAAAAATATATTTTAAAAGAGGAAAATGCGAACAATTAAATGATGCCCATTTGGTATCAGAAGCAGGTTGAGATGCCGAACAAAAATAATAATATTGATGATTCCAAATGGCAACACTGGGACTGAAAGGGTTAATATGTGAAATAAATGGCTTTGATAAAAATAAAAAAACTAGACGTTTCCTTCCATAAGACTCTGCAATTTTCCATCAGATGTATCGGTGGTCTCTTTTTTAATTGGGGTTACCTCATACACGGAACACACATGAATATTTGCTCCACAAGTATCTGCAAAATAATTTTGTACTAATGTTAAAAGTTTCGACGCAGAGAGAGGAACTGATCGGCGGAAATTGATCACCTGCCAGCCGGCTTAATGACCGGCCGCTGCGGAGGGTTTGGGGGAACTTCGGCCGGGCGGAGGGATCATCTGAATGCATTAGGGCGAACATAGCGCTCGCGTTCGTTACGAGTAACAAATGAACAGACAAAAGTTAACACGGCTTTTCCATTTGGTCTCGAGTCGCACTCGCATGCCTAGCACGTCCTCCGATCCTTTTTTCGGGGCTGGCATTTCGATATCGATTAAAGCAATCGCGATCCGTCGGCCGGAAAGAGGGTCGTTAAGATCTTGCGAGAAAACAAAACACGCGGGGAAGGGGCTGATTTATTTCGGGTCTTTTAACACTAACGGGCGGGCCATTCTTCATCCGGGTGGGATGGAATCAACAGTGCAATTAAAAACACCTGTTCGCAGACGTGCCATTCTTTGCACCTTCGCGAGTGAGTTATGTTCGCTGGTGACTCGGGAATTCAGATTTTTTCTTTACTTTCTTGTATATATTACGGTTAAACAAGAATGAAAGGAAAACCTAAGTTTAACCGGTCAAACTGGGGATTACCAAGGCTTTGCGGCTAAAGCCCGAAGATTTCACAATTTCACAACGCTTCCACCTTTAACCGGCTAAAACTGGGTCTAACCAATCCTAGTCCAATACGCTCCTGTTCTCCTAACTGTGTTATGAAAAAGGAGTATCCGCCTTCCGCGACTAGCTGTTCCCAATAATATAGCCTATAGCTGTAATTGCAACTTGGCGAAATAAATTGGCGAATTGACGGTTATAGAGGCTGAGGAACACTGCCAAAGTTTTATTTTGCGATATATCTCGAAAATGGAGATCGGTGGGTGGTAGGCGACCGTTGATGACATATCTAGAGATCATAAGCTTTCATATGAAATAAAAATTTTCAAAACCGGTCCAGTGGTTGTGGGACTGTCTGAAGGTTTTTTCCTCTTACAGAATGCAAAGTGGAGTAGAGTTTTTTCTATTTCTCTCAAAAATGGAGGGTGGTGGGTGGCAGGCGACCACTGATGACATATCTAGAGATCATAAGCTTTCATATGAAATAAAAATTTTCAAAACCGGTCCAGTGATTGAGGGACTGTCTGAAGGTTTTTCCTCTTAGAGAATGCAAAATGGAGTAGAGATTTTCGATTTCTCTCGGAAATGGAGGGTGGTGGGAGCAGGCTGCCGCTGATGGCATATCAAGGCGTCATAAGCTTCCATTTGAAATAAAAATGATCGAAACCGGTCGGATGGATGCGGCTGGGTCCTCTGGTTTTGCTAATTATTTTAAATATATATGTAAAACTGTACTTAATACTACTTTTTTTAAAAACATTTTTAAATCTTTATAATATAAGAAAATAGTTAGTTTTGCAGAAGCTGCTAAGAAATGTTAATGACGCTACTGCATAAACATTGATTATACTTTATAAAGGCACTTATGACACTATAAAGAAAAGTCAAGATATTATTTTTGACTCGCTAATACCGCCAACTCGTGTTCACTTTTATATCCTTTAGGTAAGCATGGTCGGTGCGGAAAATGAAAAAAATATTTTTCGATTTAATTTTTTTGATTAGGTAGAGGGTTTTTTTTTGTTTTTGTTCATTCCTTTAGGTTAACTGGGTCGGCGTGGGAAATTTTTAAAAAATCTTCTTTTTCGATTTAAAATAACTTGATTTTTTTAATCTGGTATTTTCTGGTAAGCTGGTTTGGCATGAAGTATTGTTTAAAACGTCTTCTATTTTGATTTAAAATGACTTTAAATATTTTTGTATGTAGACTGTTGTGAGGAACATTCAACTATACTGTCAACTAATATCAAGTATACTGTTTTGAAATTTTGAAAATAGTTGAATTGGCAACTGAAATTTGTACCCAAATACTTTTCCATTAAATTTGATAAAAAAAATAATATTCAAGAAATTTGGATTTCGTTTCTTTCAATGAAGCAATGAAGAACTTATGTGAGTTCCTCAGATAAATTGAGATGGCTTGTACTAATTTGGTTATTAGAGAACACTAGAAATGTCCTGGCTACCGATAAGAAAAAAGGCAACTGCCGATGAGCCTGCCCTCAGTTGAAATAATAATATTGTTACGAAAATCAGAATGTAAAACAACGAGGAGGATAATAAAAAAAATGGCGAATATTCCAGCAAAACACGAAGCACAGGTAACAAAACTAAACAGCAATTGTATAAATTAATAACACATTCAGATCACTAACAAAGTCAGTATCAGTACCTTCAATAGCGCTTAGCTTCTATCAGCTCACCAGCTTCCACTGAGGACAAAACTCCATAGAGTTTGATTCACACGTTTGAGCAATTCGTCATTTATATCTTTTCCGACAGGTCGTGATGTCACATGGAATTCTCTCGAAAGATCTATAAACTAGGTTACTAATAGAGATAGGGCCATAATTCTTGTGTTTTCTAGAACCTTCATTTGGTCGTAAATAGTCGGCCAGTTTATCCCTAAGGTCGGGGGTCATTGGCTTCCATTCCCTTACGAATCTCTATAAATACCTCTTGCCTATTAGGATTAACATGGCAGGAAAACAATATAACAGATTCGTAACAATATAATAAATTCGGGCGATCACAAGTAATGTGATAAATTTTTTGAGTAATGCGATTATGATCTTTCACTGTGAAATTATACTTTCTAATTTATTTATGCGTCTTTTTTATAAAAAAAATAATTTGTTTTTCCCTTTTCTTCGTCCTCCACCTAGTTTCCATATCAGGTATACTACCAACCATCAAAGGTAAAAAATATTTACATAAAAGAAAAAATAAAAATAAAAAAATGTAATGTGTGTTTATTATTCAGTAACTTTAGTTCAAAATGCATCTACTATGAAGAAAAATTAATGTACACTCCGCATCTTATCTAAGCAAACAGAGAATATCCTTAACGCAAGAAAACAAAATTTACAAAACAAGGCAGAATCTATTACCTTAAAGTATCATATATCTCCCACACAACTTTAATCTTTTAAATAATTGATACATTTTACCATACGGAGAATTAAAATTTTCATTTTTGTTGCACTAATTCTTTTAAATTATTATCCAGAAGTTAGTCCCAGATTGAAGTCCATAGCATTATGTATTTAATGCAAGATGCCTATAAAGATGCCCGTTTAAAAGTTTACTTTTGTATCTTTTAATCTCGAGCTTGGCTGGAGTTTTTATTCCAACTTTTTGTTGACGAATAAAAATGCTTAAGCTCGCATCTTTTCCACCATAACTCTTAAATGGACGTCATTTGTGAATCATTTTTCATCATTATGGAAACCGTGCTCTTCTCTGCCATAATTACAGAAGAGGAATTTTTGGATAGAGGCATTTTAATGCAGGTAAACACGCACATGTTTTGCTGCTCTCCCGAATTTTTTGGCTCGTATATCTAATACGCTCGTACTTAGAATAAATTATTCGTTTCCAACAGTCATTTGGTTTCGGCGGAAGTATCATTTTTCTGCCTAAATGTAGCATTTTTGCTTCCATAAAGTATTACGTTTCAGAACAAAAAGATAAAGAAAGAAATTCGTAACTATGGTAATAAACGTTAGAAATGCGTTTTTCAGAAATTTATGAAGAATTTAATCTTAGAAGAATAATGAAAGATGCGACTAAAGTATTTTTTGCGTGTGCACTTAGTTAAGTTAATGCATAATGACTAAATTTATAATATACAATTTCAGTACATAACAAGATAAAGGTAAGACGGTGCATTTAACATTTGCTTGAATTGTTGGGAAAGTTCTAAAATTGGCTTCAATAATTTGTATATATTTTGTGCACGTCCACTTTTTATATTAATGGTAGAATCTAAGATAATTTATTTAGATGTAGCGAAGTTTTTTGGGTTTACAAACTAATTTTATAAAGTAAGCAAATGTTTTAAAATTTATAATTCTCAGTGGCGTAGCAACCAGGGGACAAGAGGGGTGTACATACCTTTGCCAGTTTTAAGGATCGCCGTACAATCTAAACATGTGTATGCCATTTTTAAAGAAAAATACAAAGTGGTCATAAATTCAAAGTTTTGGACCCATTTCAAAAATTAATAAAAAAAGCTAATAGCTACGGTTATTTTTTTAATGAGAGTGCATTTTAAAAAGTTTTTCTCGGATAGATAACGCCCCGTCACGGTGGTCGTAAATTATTGGAAATCTCCCTTTTTTGAGAGCCATTATCTGCAAAACTATTAAAGTTAGAAGAAAAGTAAAAAAATGTATTTGTAGGGAATTTTAAAATTTTTAAATCAATTGTAATTCGAAACCCCTGGCGCCATTTAAGCTTGTGAGGCCACTGATGGCGACTGCGATAAAAAAAACATGTCATTTTCCTGGAGCGACTTACTCTTGACTACGCCACTGGTCATGGTGACTAAACGTTAACGCATTTATGCCACTTTTTAAAGTCAAATAGCAAGAGGTGGCGAAAAAAATGCCAAATACCAAGCACCGTGTACACATGTTAAGTCATAGATGATGATACCACTGCTAATCCTACTTGGGGCATTATAAAAATGCTGTACGTTGCAAAAAAAATGTGCGTTGCGTTTGCAACCACATATTTCTACGTGAAAACGACTCCTCTTTATGTCTGTTTGACCCCTAACAACTTTTGACTCACCCTGTATAAAGGCAAGAAAGTTCAACCATGATTGATTATTTAATTAATATTTTTCGAGGAGTCTTGTGAGTAATTTATCTGAATGCGAATACGGATCATGTTTTTTTTTAAATATATATATGCAATAATAATTTTGTTGGTGTAGTCGTTAAGTAATGAACAGGTCGAGTAAATAACTATTTTTCATGTATTATCAATATATGGGAGAGTGGGGGAATATACGTACATCTGGTATGAAAGTTTCAAGTCAAAAGAGAACAGAAAATCCCTGCGTTTTCTCAGATAGGGGATTAACATATAGACACGTGATCAAAGTGAAGGGAATATTAGCTATTTTTAGCAAATTATGTAGGTGTTTTAGGGAAAAGTCTGCCGCCAACAAGACGTTTCTGTAAGCACGTGGCAGCGATTAAAACATTC
>BGPR01047787.1:0-11704 GCA_013235015.1 Araneus ventricosus | reverse complement strand
TGATCTTGCTGGTATTATAGTTCTCTTTTTCGCCAATACGGAGCACGGCTTTGAATGCTGTAGACTGGCTGAAAACAGAGGAATTTCCTCTCCTCCTGTCCGTATCTCGTTCTTCTCCAGATCTACTGTAAAGTTGAATTTTTGAAGGAAATCCAGGCCGAGAATACAGGGATCGGTGATGTCAGCTACGTAGATTCTGTGATGAAATTTTCTCGAGCCACATTCAATGGATGCATCCAGTTTTCCTCGTATTTCCGTTTTTTCACCAGTGGCGGTCTTTAAAGAAATGTTAGGAGCCGTGTAAATAAGCTGTTCCTTCAATTTTTGTGCCAAGTCTGTTCTTAAAAGAGTGACGTTTGCACCTGTATCCATTAACATCAGACACTGGATACCACAAATAGATCCTTCCAAGTAGAGTCCATTTTTCTTCCCGCTAAGCGAGGAGACTCTCAGTCCTTCTTCAGGGGCTCTATTCAGAGAAGGCAGCCTTCGCCCCGCAAGACAGCCATTTGTTAGTTTTCCTGGTTCGAAGTAATCGCCTGGCACTCCTTCTGCACGTGCCCCTTCTTGTTGCACTTCCAGCAAGACGTTCGGGTTTCGCTGAGGAGTGTTCTTCCTTCCAGAAACACTACTGTTTAATAATTTTTCCAGCCTGTTGAAGAAGAATTCAAATTTATCATCTCTTTCTCTACTCGTATGATCTTCCGTCCCCATTGATCTGACGTGTCTGGATGTCTTGGAAATAGTTCTCGCGGCCTCATATTTCATACTATAAGCAAGGGATGATTTCAGATCTTTTGCGTCCATCAATCTGGTTGAATGTTGCGTGTCTTCGTCTCTGATGGCGTCGACGAAGTACTGAGCTGCTAAACTTTCCCGAACATCCAGAGGGCACTCGGCGTAGGCCAGGCTCATTAGTCTTTCCACATCGGCAGCCAATTCTTGAAGGCTTTCTACTGGTTTCTGTCTTCTTGTTTTCAGTTCAGTTCTATAAAATTGTGTCAGGTGGCTGTCTCCAAATCTGGATTCCAAAGCCTTCTCAATGGTTGTTAGATCTGTCAACTTAACAGCTGGAATTCCTTGAAGAACCTCCGCCGCTGATCCTCGGAGCGATGCCACCAGTTGACTGGCTTTCACAAAGTCCGTCCATCCATTTGTAGAGCTGACGACGTCGAACTGAGTCTTGAAGACTGTCCATGATGTTTGTCAGTCAAATGTCAAGGATTTTATATTCGGTCTGATATGCATGAATTCTGCACTTGCCGAGAAACTGAATGGTCTATCCTCGAGTTCACTGAGCCTCCTTTCAATCTCACCAATCTTCCCTTGAACTTTGTGCTCCACCTCCTCAATCTTCCCTTTAACTTCGCTCTTCACGTCCTCGACCTTCATTTGAACTTTTTCCTCTAATTCATCAATCTTTCTCTGGACCTCATCCTTTACTTCGTCAATCAATCCTTTCATTTCTTCTTGTCTTTTCTCCATTCTCTCTTGTCCGGATCGCATCTCTTCCTGCCCAGCTTCCATTTTCTGCACCAATCCGGCTTGTCCAGCTTCCATTTTCTGTTCCAATCCGGCCTGCACAACCTTCATCTCTTCCTGTCCAGCCTTCATCTCTGCCATCATGGCAAACAGCTTTTCAAATTGTTTGGCCATCGATCTGGTCAAAGGTCCGGTCTCTGGCATTCACAGGAAAATTAAAAAGAGCCCACTTCTGACACCAAATGTGACAAAATTACTTTGTGGGTGTACGTGAATGCAATCCAATAAGCAGGATTTTAAAAAATAAAGCTCTTTATTTTACAAATACTTCCAAGCAAAGAAACGTAGCACAAGTATTAACACAGCACTAGTAAAAATTCACAACAGAGACTACCAATAAATCTCAACACAACGCTCAAAAGTTTCTTGTTAACTCACCAGCTTGCTTGCAGGTCAAATTCCAACTCACTCCTCTTGGCTTGAGAGCTTGCCTTTATACTTTTCAACAGGAAGTGACTTCATTATGTAGGAAGTGACGTAATCTCTAGAAAGTTCTTGAAACCAGTAGAAATAGGTGGAAAGTTTGAGTTCCTTCTAGAAAATTCCCTTTGTCACCGAAGTCTCCAACTTTGCCTCCAAGTCGCCAAAATGGTCGCCAAATTTATCGCCAAGTCTAGCATCTCAGGGAAACGACTTTATAGCTTTGTAACAATATATTACATATTGAAAGGTGTATTAGTATTTTTTTTTGTTCTCGGTCTATTTTAATCTTTTACTAAGACAGCTTTACTTGATATTTTTTAAGTATGGGAAGCTTCTTGCTTGCTAAAGTCAGTAGATGAATTCTTATAAAATTATGTAATAAAAAAATTACGGTTTTTCTTAACTTAAATTTCATATGAAATAACATGAATTCAGATATAAAAAAATTTAAATACATATATTTTTCATTCTAATACATAATTAATATTTTTATGTTTTATTTAAACAATTCTTTTTTTTAAATTGTGTTTTGGTTTTCACATTCAGAAATAATTTTCTTCAGTATTCTAATTTACTTTCTATAAGATGTTATAAAGATAAGTTGCAATAATTATGACAATTTTTCACAGATGTTTGTAATAGAAATTTTAATTACTATATTGTATTTTCGCATTCAGAAGTTAGTTGAAATTGAACCTATCTAAGTACATTAATGTAGAATTAACCCAGACGGTCAAAAATGAATTATTGAACATATTCCACTTTTTTAAAGACACAGAATGTTTCCAACCTACAAGTTTTTATATTGAATTCTGCATTTATTTTGCAATGTATTTTATTTTATGACGGTAAATTATTATTGGTTCAAATTACCATCTCGAATCTTATTAATGATTTTTATAAAAAACGCTACAAACTTCCTATTTTTATCTATTTTAAGAAGTTCAAAACGATAAAAATTTTGTCCATTATGATCCCCCCCCCACTTTTTTTCACATATAAATAGTGAATGCATTTTTGCTAATCATTTAACTGTCAAGCTTTTAAATCAAGTTGCACCATATTTTTGGGTTTGTGCTGAGATTCAAATTTGTTTTTTTAATGAATCATAATGCATCCTAATTAGTGTTCATTTTCTTATTCGTAGATCTGCAATTAAAAAAGAAAAAAGGAGTCGTATGAACATTCCATTTAGAATTGGAGAACCCAGTGGCAACGATGAATTAGAGACAAAATTTCTGAAGGAAGCTGAAGCTCGTAAAATGTTATCTTTAGAAGGACAGAGGTAAGACTTTATGCATTGGAAAATAATTTTAAATGTGGATTAAAAACCCCTTGGTTAAGCAAACCACCACAAAAGCACTTGCAATTTATAAAACTTTTTGATATATGCCATTCAAATGTAATGTAGCATAATAGTTGGTTTCTCTCAGTGGATTTGGTAGCAGTTTACATCAGTTGGATTTCCAGGACTTTTTGTCATTAATTAGGAATTCTTGTTCCATCCTGATAAACCATGTCCAAAGGTTATATATCTCCAGAAAGTTTTTAAAACTGTTTTAACTTTTTAAAAATTAGTCTGTGCATTCACTTTCTATGTAGTAAAAGAGAAACTCTACATTCAACAGCAAATAAAAAAAAAAAGATGTGCCGCATTTTTATACTCACCAAGTTATATACATATTATACACTAAATTCTCGATTATCCGGCATTCAAGTATCCGGAAAGCTCAACTAACCGGAAAAATTAGAAAATGAGTTTTTCTAAAAATTTTACATCTGCGTGCCAAAATTTAGCATGTGCGCGCCTGCGCCGTTCCATTCACGCGGACGATTTATTACTGAAATGCAGCGTCCGCTCTACAAGGGGCGTAGTAGGGGGGGTCAAAAGCAAAAGGAGAACCAAAAATATCAAAAAGTAAAAGGTCCCTAATCTTTCGCCGAAAAGAAGACCTAAAATACGAAATACAACAACAATAAAAAACAGCGGAGTGTACCTCGAAACTTTCTCGCATACGACAGTAATGGGTGGGTAAACATCAGTTGGTAGGTAAATACTTTTGGGGTATTTTACAATGTGCCTGCTATTTTGAGAAAAAAAAATATGAATGGTGATTTACAATGAAACATATAAAATTTATGAATTCCCGAAAACTTAATATTTTGCAAAAAAAAAAAAATGCGTATGTTCGCAATTTTTACGTTATTTAACGTTTTTGAGTACGAAATCTTACTATAGACATACCTCTGGTTAATCATAGGCGTCCATCTGGAGAATGTCAAAATGAAGTTTCGGTTTGGGGGTTGCCATAATTTCCGAAGCGCGTGTTTGCTGCTCGCTACAATTTCCTTCGTAGACCGCCACGGTGGTCAAAAGCCAACTATACTAACTTGAGTAAAATAAAGCGAGACGCTCGCCAACACACGGTCGCAATATGCATTTTGAACCAAATATGCAATTTGAACAACTTTTTTTTAACGGATTGAAACGAAATTTGGGCACAGATCTGTAATTAATGTTAGCATCCGTGATACCAAGTTTTATTTATCTAAGCCAAAGGGCTTGTGAGATATAATTTTTTACAAGTATGCGATTTTACAGACAGACAGACAGTCAACCCTTTGATGAATTTGGCCCAAACTTTTATACGGTCCTACATTCCTGATGATAAAACTGTGTACTAAATTGTATCCATCTAGCTATTCAAGTTTTTGAGTTATAGTGTTCACATGACCGCGGACAGACAGATAGACAGACCGCCCGAGGACGGACTTTGTCCAGAATTCGATAGAAACCTACAATTTATGTGTAAAGATCACATACCAAATTTCATCCCCGTAGCTCTAATAGTTTTCGAGTTATCCTGTTCACAGATAGACATGATTCCAAAATTGTGTTTTTGGGACTCAGGGAGGTCTAAAACGTGGAGATTCGTCAAAATCTCGAGCTCGAATTTTTTGCCGATTACAATAATTTCTCTTTGTATACGAGAAAGTAAAAAAGTGGTATTACATGGTAAGAGACATGAAAAAAATTACCATTAAAATAGATTATTTAGGAAATTTGCACCATGATTTTAAAAATGGAGGGAATTTAAATGTGTGTTTCTTAATATTTTATGGTGATTGGTTGAATATTTAATCAAAAAATAAATAATTTGTTGTTGGATTCAGCAACATGCAAAGCAGAATTATATATATATATATTAAAATTTGCGTGTCTAAACTTCATCTGATGTGGTAAATGAAATTTTAATATGTGATTTTTATATTTTTGCACAGTTTTATCATTAGGAGTGAGTTGTACTTTTCAATTAAATTGTTTTTCAATCAATTGTTGAACTGACAAGTCATTATGTGATAAATCAAGAGTTCCTAATAACGGCGTCTAGCAGACAAGGCCAGCCTGGGGAGTCTGAAACGGTGCGAACGCACTAGGCCCCACGCGTTACTGAAGGCCTCGCACCGCTGACTGATTTTGCAAAATGAAAATTGATTGCATTGATTTATTTAATTAAATCAAAATTTGTCGTCTAATTTTGTCTTCCAGGACACAATATTACAAATATTAAAATAATTTATTTGAACCGCATCCAAATTTTGTTACTGTTCTGGAAATTATATCGACCTTACTAATTACTATCTCATCTTGAGAAAGAACTTTCTCAAGATCGAAAATAATAAACAAAAATTACTTGAAATCTAGGGCTGAAGACAAGAGCTGAAGCGAGAAAACGCTCTTGCCACCATACCTGAAGAAAAGGGCAAAGGGGAGGCCATCACTGCCAATTCAAATCTGCCCACTCCAAAAATAATCACCCCTAATTCATTTCCAAAAATAAACACCCCCAAATCAGCTAATGCCTCTCCAAAAATAATCAATCAGATTTTTGTGTGATATGACAATAGCAATTGCTCAAATCCAAGTTGAATTGAGTGGACATTACAATCATTTTCATGAAAATTTTAAATTTGTTGTTGTTTGTAAAATTTTGTTTTTAAATTTGTTGTTTGTAAAAACTTTTTAAATTTGTTGTTTGCTTAAATTTTTAAAATTATTTTATGGTATTGAAGCATTTGGATTTTTTAAATAGAAAAGCTGTATAAAATAATTGTTTTTAAAAATGTTTCATAGATCCATTAGAGAAGTGAATCAGTACTTAAAATTTTTTTAGAAAGATGTTTAAATAGGAGTAGAAGTCTTATGGGTTTCTATTGAATTAAAATCAAAAGTAGAAAAATTGTTAAATGTTTTGTCATAATGTATGAAAATTCATTTTAGTGATTATTTATAAAGTGCAGAATTTGAAGCATTTATTAAATTTTAAACTATCATTTACATAAAAAAAGACTTTGTTGTTTGTAAAATTTTGTTTTCTAAACATCTAAGTGAACTCAGTTTAGATGTGAAGCTCATTTATCTTCATCTGGCAATATTATTATTCATAAATTATATTGAATTTTATATGCATGATATAGCTCTACAATACTAAATCCATTCATTCATTACGGTAAAAAACTTAACAGAAATTAACAAAAATTCTGTGATAATTCAAACTCGATTCTTTGGGTAACTTAGGAAGGCTAAAACGGTATTGCCGTCTCTTCTTCTATTTCATCAACGTTATGATGGCTACCATAATTAATATAGTGTTTATACCGATTAAAAAAATTCATGTTTGGCGATGAAGCCGTGTTCTCAACTCTAACCACATTTTGCCATTAACATAATTCATATTTTCTTGGTAAAAAAATTTTAAAACGGTTATCAAAAATGCATGATATCTTACTTCCAATACAACTGAGCAATACAATATAATTTAATAAATGTTGCAATAATAATGCCATAATTTAATCTTGTTCAACTAATGCCATAGTGTGGTCTCATTTTGTTAAGTTATGTATGTTTTCTGAGCTTATTGTGTTGTTTAAATGTTGTATATTGTGGAACGTTTTCAGCATGAGTTTTTTTTAATGTGAAATAATGAAAAGTAGCTTCTTCAATTAGCAGAATATTTTTTAAAGTGAACCATAATGCATCTAGTTTTCTAACATTCTGTTTATATTATTTTACAGAATTAAAATATATTTCTCTTTAAAATGAAGATCCATATTTCAATAAAAACTAATTATTATAAAACATTTCTGTAAAACTATCTCTGTCCCATAATAATAGTAGTAATTAATGAATTTATTTTGTCCCATAACAATAGTAGCAAAAGAAAATAAATATAGAACACAACATTTATTATCAAAAAACTAAATTAAATTAAACAATAAATTAAAAATATTATTCCTAATTTTTATTTTGAGTGTTCAGATAGTTTCATTCATTATAGGTTATTTTGTTGCACTTAAATTGTTTTTGAACCTTTTTGCAACTTTCATTTTTCTTTTGACGCATCAAGAACTGGACAATTGCAACTCGATCTTTCCTTAAAAACTCTCCTTTTTTCGTCTTACTTTTACAATGGGTTGATATTCAACCGAAATAAAACAATTGATTTCGATCAGCAGATGAAATTAGAAAAATAGTTATAATTCTTAATAATTAGGTTAATCTAAAAATTGAAAGATGTGTCAAAACATATGACAGATGTCATGAAACATTGATTTTGATTGAAGGCTTCGCAATTTTGCTCTACAACATAAGTTACAGCTGCATTCGCCAATAATTCCCATTTAAATATTCACTTGCTATTAGTATTATTATGGGACAGAGGTAGAAATATTTCAAGTCAAAGTGTATTTTTGAAAACTGAAATTTTTATTGCATTGTATATAAATAGTGGATTCTTTATTCAAAGATAAGAGATTTTTGTACTTGACATCATTCATCTCAGGATGGCCATTCTCAGTTGTCTTTTATGTCTTTTTATTGTCATGCACTCTACTCGAAATAATCAAAATGAAATTGTACCAGTTCAATAACAACAAAAAAAATCGTGCATGGAAACATAATGCATAATCCTTAATTTTTTTGTGAATGTCGGACCTCACAGAATCTTTAATTTTGTGTGCAAACATCTGTTGAATAAAGTGCTGAAATTCTGTTACACAGAGAGAAATTCACTTGGTTACTGGAAAACTTTTTGGAAGAAGGAAATTCCATTTTTATTGTGATAGCAGACATGGATTTTTTTTAACCATGACTAGAAAGCAACTTTGGATTTTTCTCTGTTTGTAACCAATTTAAAGTTACTTTTCATTATTTTTCTCAATGTGTTTATTCAATAATAGTTGTAGAAATTCCAAAACTTACAGAATTGAATCTAAAGAGCTTCGAAATTTTTATTTTGTGCGTGCATAGTATAATGAATGAAGTGCATATATTAATATATAGGTTTAATGGTGTGTTAAGTTAGTCCTACAATGATGCGCTGTCCATTATTCGATATTCTTGAAAGTAGGACAATGATGCCATCCTTTCAAAGTGCAATTATATTATTTGTGTATTTTTGCAAAAGGTATTACCTGTTCATGAGAGATCTGACTTTTCTGTAAGTATGTTTGCTCCTAGAGTGTTTATTTTTTAATAGTATTATATAGTTAATTTTCTTATTATGCATGTACAGATATTTTTAAAATATTTGAAGCAATACAATCTACATATGTTTAAAAAAGTTTTTATTCCTCAAAAATTAATATCTAAAAGTATTTCAATAATTCTGTCCAAAACTTTATATATATGTTTAGTAGTGCGCGTGTATATTTACTTAATATTTGTAAACATTGCCAAGGGCGAAATTGACTGCCCCTAGCAACCCCTCCGAGTTCAATCTACAACCCCCGGGGGTAAAATCCCCGGATGGACGTTTGTATCTCTGTGTTGTTGTGCAATCCTTCTTGTGTGTGAGAGCTCTCGCTAGCTCAAATAAAGACATTTTAACTTTAATACAGTCCACTCTTTGTGTAAATCATGAGTTATCCATTTAACCCCCAAACATTTTTGGTCCTTGTGAGCCGAAGAATGGCTCGGACCTATGGATATATGTGAAACTAATTATGTGTGAAGAACTCTTATGCTCTTTCATACTCGTGTGTGTTGATGTGCCCAGTGAACTACGTTGTCTCTTGTGTGGCGATCCTTTTATAACTGAGTGAGTACAAGAAACTTTTTTATTAAAATGCCAAAAAGTGTTTTAAACAAGAAAAAATCCTTAAAAGGTAACGTCACTAAAATTAAGGATAAAGTCAAAGATAAATTAAACGATGCTGAAATTCAACTATATAGCAAAAAATGTGAACAATTTTCGGAAGATGTAAGTAAAATCTTTGATAACATTTTATCTAACTGTGAGGATGAAGAGACAGGCAAATTTATTGAGGAATAATTGTCAATCCAAGAGGACATAGATGAAATTTGACTGTCTATTAATTCGCAATTAATTAAGCCAAACAGTGATACTATGTCAAAGCATTCAAATGGTGAAAATGTGAAGCTTCCCAAGCTGTCACTCCCTTCCTTTAACGGAAACATCCAGGACTGGTTATCATTTAGCGACCTTTTTAAAGCTAGTGTGCATGATAATGAAAATTTAAACGGATCGATGAAACTGCAATATTTAAAAGGATTGCTAACAGGTGACGCGTCGAGAGTGATTCAATCTATTACCATCTCAGATGCGAACTATTTAACGGCATGGACATTATTAGAAGATCGCTTCTCTAACAAAAGAGATCAAGTGTTCGCGCATTTAAAAAGATTTATGTCCATACCTGCCTTACAGAGTGACTCCTCGTCGTCTGTCTTAAATCTTATAGATACCACTTACGAGTGCGTCAGGTCCTTGCAGACCTTGGGTTATGAGGTGGAACAATTTGCGGAGGTGATGTTTGTTTACATGCTTCTTCAAAAATTAGATGCATCATCTAAATTATGGTTCGAACGAGAATTTAACAAAAGTAAAGAAATTCCAAGTTTAAAAGAGTTGCTCGATTTTTTAAAGAACTATGCGCGCACATCTCAATCCTCTAAAACTTATACTAATTTAAAGCGCAACGTATATTCAAAAAATACAAGTCTGGTGATTTCTAATGTGAAAAATTCAAAACCAAAATGTGCATTTTGCAATAATGATAATCATGCTATTTATAAATGTGAAGAATTTTTAAAACTATCGGTAAATGATAAAGTTCTATTTCTTAAGCAGAAAAGTCTTTGCTTCAACTGTTTTAAGGGTCATAATGCAAGAATTTGCAATTCAAAAGGAAATTGTAAGAAGTGTTTTAAGCGTCATAATACTCTGATTCATTTCGATCAAGGGAGAAATGCGACCAGCTTCGGAACTACTTCAGTAAATATCAGGGATGAGGTTAATTTAGAGCCTAGTCAACAAGTGTCAAACCACAGTAGTCCAGTCAACGAAGGCCAAAAATCGACGAATAGAAAAAAAAAATGGTGTAGTTTTGAAATTTGGCACAGTTGTTGGGGATAGGTCCTAAATAAATATATTTCAAAAAGTCCTGACCGTGTGGGTTGCAATGGGAGATCAGGGGAGTTTAAAGGGAAGCTTTTTCTAGTTTTTCTTAAAGCTATTTCTAGAAAACTAGCTCAGTTAAGAGAAAAATCTCAATTACAAAAATAAACTTCTAATTCCCTTACAAGAAAAAGCACATTTTTATTTTAGCATCATAGGGTTAGAAAGATATAGAGTTGAAAGTGAGAATTTTTGGGACTGTAGTAATGGCAATCAATAATGCATAAACATACTAGTAAGCAACCTTTGTACCTTGCTTAATTTTATAGAGGTATATTCTAGTGTTGAGAATAGTGGTGCGCGTCTAGTGGCGGGGGACAATATATTTGATGAACTGTCGTGATCCTTCCTCCCCCCAACGTGTTTCTTCCTTAGATCATATTCTAGTCTAGAGTCAACAGAAGGAAAAATAGAAAAATAAATTAGTGTAGTTTTAGTATTTGGCCATTGTAGGGAACCAATCCCTAAACATTATGTCTAAAAGTGTCCCAAGCCGTGAGAGTTTATCAGAGGATACAGAGGGTTAAAGGATATTTACAGATTTTCTTAAATATCTCAAAACTGGGTTTCTAGCAAAAATACTCAATTACAAAAATAAAGTACATTAAATTCCTTACACAAAAAAAGCCCTACCATCTTTATTTTAGCATCGATAGTTTAGTATATGGGATTGAAAAATGAGTATTTTGAAATTTTCCCTGAAGTGGTAAAATGAATAAAACAGTCAAGAACAACTTCATCAGAAGCACCTACATGCTTATAATACATTTTATATAAGATTGTATGTGTGAGAATAGGTGTGATCAGGTAGCGTTGTGGGGGGCAAAGTATCTGTTGGATGTTCTGTAATCATCTTTACTCCCCACATCGTTCCCTCACAAAGATACTTTACTCAATCGCTTGCCCAGTTCTAAACGTTTCCAAATGGAGTATTATAAAACAATAAATCAGAGAAAATATACATAGTCCGTGAGGTTTAAATAAAAAAGCTCGCAACATTCATTTTTTTCCTTTTCCACATCTTACAACATATGTTTCGCATCTAGTCAACATATCACTCACTGTAAAAAATGTGTTGGGGAATCAGATTTACTAGATTGATTTGATTGATTGGGGTTTTATACACAAGGGCCAGAATTGGCCGCTTCAGATTTTACTAGAATGTATAACTGGGCGAATACTGGAAGAAGTTTTAGTAGAAACAAACGAATACAGACGCTCTCTGTGTGTGAGCAATACGTAACTGAACGAAGTAATGA
>BGPR01047786.1:0-11704 GCA_013235015.1 Araneus ventricosus | reverse complement strand
CCATCATAACTGAAAAGATCAGAATTGAATAAAAATTTCCTTTTTTTCAAAAAAAAGTACTCCGAAGGTATTCACAGGGAGTTGCAACCCTAAGTCCGTTAACTGTAACCCTGTTACATCAAAGTAGCTTTTCTCAAAATATGTTATTGATTCATGTTTGAAATTTTTTATACAAATAAAGTACATCTTTCTCTTTAAACCGAAATAATTTTAAAAAAAATTCAAAACTTTATTTTTTAATATTTTTTTTTTTGTGTGTCAGAACAAGAAATGTAAAATTGGCCATTTCGACGTACCTTTCCTCAAAATCTGTTATAGATACAAGTTTGAAACGTTTTTGTACAAGTTAAGTACACAATTCTCAATACACTGATATGAGATTTTTATTAAAACTCAGAACTTTATTTTTTACAATTTTTTTGTGTCAAAATAGGGTAAAATTTCACTGCGTCTAAATATTTTGCAAATTTATAAAAAAATAAAAATTAACCAGAAACTCATTTCAGTATAATGAAGAAGGCATACTTTACAATTAGACAGAATTTCAAGCATGTATCTATAACAGATTTTGAGAAAAAGTACATTCGAAGTAACAGGGTTAGATCTAAAGGACTTAGGGTTCCAACTCCCCTTGGCGTTCCGTTTTGAAGCAACATGAGGGATATTTTGGGATGGACATCGTAATTTCGAACCGCGGTTACATGACGACACCTGAGCTAGCACCCCATCTCCAAACTTCCGCACCACACCAGCGTAGGACGTTTGTCCCCCTAACGGGATTTAACGTGCAACAGGCCCAATACACGGCGGATTTTAAGTGGAATCGTGAGGGATCCAGGTCCACAGCTTGCCACTAAACAACGCGGTTCTGTTTGAAACCAACAAAATTTAAGATCTTAAGCTTCGGTCGTCCACCAATAGAGATGTTTATGTTTGTCAGTTTTGAAATCAATTTAGACATCACCCATGCGGCGATACAATATGGCAGAAATTTACAATGATGTATGAAATTTACATTGAAAAAGAGTTACTTTTGCTATAACATTTGTACAAAGAAAAATCATCTATCGTACAGCCTTTGTGACGCCTATATTTATAAAAGGCGTTTGCTTAGAAAAAGAACACTTAGACATGCTCTTTTAACCCTCTCACACCGAGCGAGACGGCCGGAGCTTTCTAGAAAGTTCCCCTTAATAGCGACGAAGGCCGGTCTGAGGCGGTTGTCTTCTTTTGAGGGGAGGTGAGGTTCTGAAATCCCTTAGGAGATTAGCGCGGTAGAGGGTGCAATTATCCTTGCTCACCACAGCCCATTTTCGTGCGCCATAAGGGAAGGTTATAAGAGGGGGAGAGGTGGTAAGGTAAATGACCACCCAAGTTTGGAAGAGTCCAATTCATGTCCCATCTTCCCGAAAGGTCCCGGTTTTTAAGGGAATAGAAGAAAAAAGTCACCTTGGGATTAAAGAGTTAAACAAGCAAACCATATGCTGTTATATATCGTCTCTTAACGAAAAACTGCACGTACTTCAAATTTTTGACATTTCAAAGACAAGGAAAAAACTGTACTTTTTCAAGCAATAATGAATTTTTCTGAATTTTTTTCACATCTTGTAGGTACACGTGACCTCACGTTCATATCAAATATAAAAATAAGAGGAAATATTCATTATTCATTGCGAAAAAGGCAGTTTTTTCTTTCTCTTAGAAATATCAAAAAATTGAAATACGTGTTGTTTTTCGTTAAGCGACGATATCGAAATATGAGCAATTAGTAACTAATTACAAATAATTAAAATCTACCGAGTTTGGTATGTATCAGCAAATATTTTAAATCCTGTTAGAAATTAAAGGAAGAAGAAAAGGTAATTACGTTAAATATATTTCTATTAAAATAATTTTTCAAAACATAAAAAAAATTAATATAAGAAAAATAAAGAAACTGTTAGCTTTCTTTTCTTAATCCATTTTCCTACAAATATTAAATTTAACATCTCGAATGTTCGGGGTTTTATTGGCCGTAATTGGAATTCTTTTATAAAAATAAAATGCTGAAACCTTTGAAGAGATTTTCTTTTATAAGCAACAATTGGGTTGGAATCTGATGAAAAAATACATTGTGAGATTTTTTTATAAGGAAGAAAGTGTTTTTATGATCATCAAATGATAATTTTAATTTTTAGAATCTGTCAGGAGAATTCGAATGCTAAGCAGGTTCCTTTTTTTCGTCTTCTAAGATAGAATTCGCAAGTAAGATAAAAAAGAAATGCAATTTTTTTTCCTTTGATTTTAGCAGAATAAAAGCAAACTTAATGGGATTAATTAACAATCTTACCTTTTTCTAAATATCAACTAAAAAGGCAAAGATTTTTTTTCCCACTTCATTCGCAACTAAGAAATAAAGATTACATTTTTCCTACTTCAGTAAGATTTAAATGCGTAACTGTATATAAAAAGTGTTTCATACGGCATAAATTGGAGCTTCCTTAAATAGATTTATAAGTATATAGAAAGCTTCGCAATGAAATGCTCTCAGTAATATTTAAAGTAAAGTAGATTTCAGTGTGATAAAATTGTACGACTAAATAATAAATAGCATCGTGGGGTAATGTTTTTTTCTGTTTTCATAAGTTATATTAGATTAACTTTTTCGTGTATAATTAAAATACACTGTAAAAAATATCCGGTTTTTTCCCGGACTTTTTCCGTATATTTGACGGTTTAAAGCTGTTTTGTTGACAAAACGGTATTTCACCGTTTTCCGCTCCAGCCATAAACGGTTTAAAACCGTCAGTTCAAATTCTATTTTTCGTCATACGGTATTGCTTTCCGTACGATAACTTTCCCTTTTCTTAAATGTAATTTTATTGCATTCATTTCATGTTTTTAATAGGGTTCCATCTCCGCTATTGTTTACACATGTTGCAGTAACCTGTTGTCACTCATGAAAGCTAACCTTAAAACACGTGTTCTGGCAATAGTTGATTTTTACAACACTAGGTGGCGCCACTAGAGCTATAGTGACTTTAAAACTCAAATAGATTATTTTTACTTCTGTTTATGAAGTCTCCGGTGGTCTAGTGGTTAGAGCAGCTGCCTTTTATTTCTATGAACGCGGTTTCGATCCCCGGCTCGGAGGAGTTAGAAGTTTTGTCACCATCTTGCATCGAAATCGTCCAAGTGAGTTCAATTAAGAATTATATTAATTAAACTGATTGAAATTAATAATTAAGCGTTGATTAATAAATATTCCTAATTGATAATGCACATTTCAACTCGAACAGAAGGAGAAAAACAACTCAACTCAGTCGATGACGTCACTTACTTCGATAACTTAATTTTTACGGAGAAAACTTAATTTCATACGGTAAAAAACCGTTGTGACTACGGATTTACCTCGTAACTTTTACGGTTTTGCACAACCAACCCAGCTGCCGGTTTAAAACCGTAAATTTTACGGGATTTTTTTTACAGTGTACAGTCTTTTTTCATACTGACAGATTTTTTGTCATTAAAGTCAATCTTTAGATTATGCAGAAATGAAAAACTGGTATTTTGACGAAAACCCACAAACGTGTTTCGCTTTTTTTTAGTAATTAAATGACAAGACAACTGGGGATTTACGAAACATATTTTTCTTACTTCGATAACTTAATTTTTACGGAGAAAACTTAATTTCATACGGTAAAAAACCGTTGTGACTACGGATTTACTTCGTAACTTTTACGGTTTTGCACAACCAACCCAGCTGCCGTTTTAAAACCGTAAATTTTAAGGGATTTTTTTTTACAGTGTACAGTCTTTTTTCATACTGACAGATTTTTTGTCATTAAAGTCAATCTTTAGATTATGCAGAAATGAAAAACTGGTATTTTGACGAAAACCCACAAAAGTGATTTGCTTTTTTTAGTAATTAAATGATAAGACAACTGGGGATTTACGAAACATATTTTTCTCCATTAATAATCAATCTAAAAATCACATATGGGGGTGAATAGTACAGGAAAATATAATGATAATATAGTTGATTCTGGTAGAGACAGATCAGCTCAACGAGGGATTGAAATTTTAACCCTTCATTACTGGTGCTGGTGTGTTATCTACACATTTGGAGCTTTAACGGCAGCTGTTTTAACTCTTCAGTACGCGCACCTATTTTTGGAACATTAGCACCCGCGCGGGGTCATTTTGACCCCAAATTGTTAAGCACTTACTCTTGATTTGATTGGTTATTTGTACAAAAATAATATATGATCTAAGTATAAGAACATTTTTTCGTAAAAATAACTTGTATTTAAGACACCAATACGATTTTTAGTAAGATAAAAGAAAGTTGAACTTGTATCCTTTTTACCTCCTTTTCCATATTCGTTTCTTCCTCGCTGCGCATGTTCATACTCTTTCGTAGCCATAACGTTAAAATAACCTGAAACGTTATCACACGTACGGATCAATTTGACCCCAACGCCCCCAGTAAAAAGTGAGAAAACCTCTTTCACTAAAGCCCTGAATACGACTCTTAAGTAGCGACACGTTCAATCGTCCGCCATTTTGGGGGGTAACAGCCACGCTCTCCCTAAATCTGCTATTGAGAAATACGGAGTTTCGTTCGTTGAATGTGGATTTTTATTAACAAATGTTTACAGATTCCCAAACATAACTTAAATACCTAATGATATACATATAAAAAAAACCATTTTACCTTAAATAATAATTTATTTTTATATTAAAACACATACTATACTAACTGCGTGTTTTGAAATAATTCGCGATCATTTTGAAGAATAATTTTATTCAATTTTTTTTGCTAGGACTTTCTAAGTTGTAAATTACTCCAAACCAGGGTTGATAAAAATCGTGATTTTTTAAAAAATAAAAAAATCGGATTTTTTTTTATTTTAATCAAATTTTTAAATTTAAATTTATTTAAGTATAGTATTTAATACAAACATATATGTTAACTTAAACTGTTCAAGTTAGACATCCAAATTAATTAATACATGCAAATTCTTTTTACATATAATTAAAAATATATATAATTACAGATATATATATGAATAATTCCTAAATCAGTAGAAAATAATTACTTACAATAGGATTTTCTGCTTGTTTTAATACTTACTTTTCAATTATCTATATCATAATATAAATAAAGGATACTTACTGTTATTTAGAGATTTTACTCCTTAAACCACAGTGCAGAATTATGTATTTATTAGAATACTCAATTATATATACTCGCATTTAATTTTTTTAATAGTAGGTCTTTAATTCATGGCTTTACATAAAATAATTTATTTTATCTCTGAAGCGCGGCAATTCTCATGCCAATGCTCTTGCTAGAACATTTTTTTTTTACCTTCCTTAGCTCTAAAGCTCGATTTTTCTTTTTAATTAAAAAGTGCATTCTGTAAGTGACAAAAATATTAACAAGTTTAACCATCAAATTACAGCACTGGGGAAACTGTTTAAAATGCTCCATAGAAGAGCTTAAAAATAATGACTTCAATTGCTTTAACTATTCCAAGTATAAAGTTAAAAGTGTGATACTCACATTCAAGCGAAGACCCAAGATGGCGGCTGTTTACCCATGTGACTGGCAACTTCCAATCAAAATCGAAAGCGGTACGAAGTCGATGGGGAAAAGAGTGTCGCTACTTAAGAGACGAATTCAGGGCTTTACCTTTCACCGGTTGCTGCCTTCTTATCCTTTTCTTATAGCTCCCCTATGAAGGTACAGAAAGTAACAGGGGAAAGTGTTTAGAAATTCATAGAATTTTTTAACAAAAGATAAAGGGTGGGGTTAAAAACACCCCGCGCGTATGCTGACGGGTTGATTCTGTGATTCCCCTTAAGCGTTTTCTCCCTTATAATCTACAGGTGAGTCATGCTGAGGGATGTAGGAAAGTTTTTGTTTTCATTCATTTGAACATAAGAGCTTGTGCGAAGTCTTTGCATGGTTAAGTCTCTCGAAACAATGAAGAAACTGACACTGAAAAAGTACTATTTTACCTCTACCTGGATTTTTTGTATTTTAATAAAGGATTAAAGTTGTTTCATTTATAACTAAAATATTTGTATTGTCTCTTGCTTGTGTTATCTAATTATAATTGTATATGAATTTAAAAATCTGCAAATCTTCAATATACATTTCACAAATTTATATTATTGAGTAATATTGTCAAAAACGCCTATTTTAAGTGTTTTTTTTATTTATTGTAACACATGATTATTGTATTTGAATTGAAACTAACCTAGTAAAACTTGAATGCTTTTATCTAAAAATTTAGAGTTATATGTTGTACAAAATACACCGCGGGGGAAATTTTGCTGTGTGAATTGGCGCGAATAGTTAAAGGTTAATCGTTAACTGGTACAGAAGATGCATCAGCATGTAATAAAATTTAAAATTTCTACTTTTATAGCATCTGTTACACCAGTTAGTATACAATTAAGCACTATTATTAAGTACTTACAGTAAGTATGTATCCATTTTTTTTTCTTCTAAATTTTTAACCGCATAAATTTCCTATTTTTAAACGGGAAACACGTGGTCAGTTTAAATATCACTAATGATTCTCGGAGGAAAAGTTAACAGATGTCACAAGTATTTTTCACTGCATAATGCATGAATCATTAATGAATAGTTTTGAAGTAGCAAGATTATTATTTTGCATAATGAAAAGCAGCAAAATAACTTTTTCTCACCCGGTTTCTTAAAAAATTACGTATGAAATAAATAAGTAGATATTTCTTGCATTAGGAATATGTAGATGCAACAAGTGTTGTTTGGGGTCCTGAACATGCAGGGTGTTCTAAAAGAGAGGAACAATAATTTATTTCCTTAAGTATTGCAATCAGGCATATACTTCCAATTACAAAGTTTCATTAAATAAGGTGGATTTGTATATTAAAATGCTTTGGATTCTGTGGAGACTGTTACTAAAAAGTTTAAAAAATTATATGGCTCCCTTAGTGTGAAGTGTCAGTTAGTAAAATGTTCAACTCACACTCATCAATGAACAAACTAAGTGTTACATTTATATCTACAAAACTTGCAGAGATATACCTATTTCTAAATTTAAAGGTGATTATCAGAAATATATGTAATGTAAATGGTGATATTTATTGTAGAAATGCGAATTTATTCAATACAGAACAATTACGAAATGCAAATATTTGTCTAGTTGTACATCATCTAATCGTCACTGACATGAAAAAGTTGCTATTGGCGCAATTGTTACAACTATCCACTTTATAAAGAGGATAATGGAAAATTAAGAATGTGAAAATTTTAAGGCATCTCAGGAAAGTATCCTAATACGTAATTTATTTGCTCTTGGTGATGAGAGTAATATTAAATTATATATTTGTTGGCATGTCGTGAGTGTAATTTGCAGAGTAGCGCAGATACCAGGCAGTTTAAAATACAAAAGAGCTTTAATCCAGTTTACTTTTAAAAAAATAAAGACATGCTGCTGTCTTGCAGCTTACACACTCACTGACTGACAGCCATCCATTCGACTGACTACAGCTACTTCTCTGATAGCTTAAAAACACAAATGAACAATATATATAGATTGTAACAACCAATCAACTTAGACTAGTGCCGTAACTTCGGCTACGTCATGAAAGTTAACCAACGAGATGCTTTCATTCAGTGACTGAACAAGTTCATTTGAATTCCAACAATATCGATAGATAATCGAGGCTTGCAGAGTTGCAAAATCCACTGAAATTATTTTAAAAACTAATATTTTTGCTTTTATTCTTATTTCCTTACTTTTCCACTCTGAGAAATCGACGATTAACGGAAATGGAAAAGTGATAAAAACGAGATACGAAGACAGAAGAAGAATCAGCAAGTAGGATGAAGAGAAAATCATTAATTTTATCCCTTAAGTTTTGCGAGAAATGTATTTTGCATATACCGGCACATCAAATTCATTCATAAATAACATAATGTTTGCACTTTATAGCAAGAGATGTTCATATTTACTTATTAGCACGAATCACAAAAACTACAACAACCCTAATAAAAATCCCTAAATGTCAGATATATTGTTTTCTCTCCTTCAAAAGAAAGTAATTCATAAATCTTTCGCCTTTACTCCAAATATTTCGATTTCTTTCTGTCTCCCTAGTTCGGATGAGACGAACTTCAGATTCATCCACATGACGAACACGTCTTCTTAAAAGTGACGAATGTGGTAGTTTTTAAGACGCCCTAAGCCCCTCTAAGCTATTCGCGTAACTCTTCGCTAAAATTTTTGTATCCCTTAAAATTGCGTTCTGGTTCAGGTTGGAATTATTCGTGGGGCTGCAAGAAATAAATAGCTCGACGTGAGACATGTTCCTGTTGTCGTAATCATTTCAACTCAAACATCTAAATCAAAGAGTTCAGATCAAAATTTACGCTCGACGTCATAAAGAAAATATTTCTTTCGTTCCAGTTTTCGATATGATTGTATTAATTTGAAACTATGTGCATTTTTTTTTCCTTTTGAATAGTGTGAATGTATCTATACGTGTATTCTCCAGCACAAAATTGATGAACTAATATTAAATTAATAAAAAAAGAGCAGTATAAAAATGATAAATATGAAGTTAAAATAAAAAAATAGAAAAGTCTGTATCTTGTAACATATTGTAACGGATCGTCTTATGGGTGTACGTGAATGCAGTCCATTAAAAAGGATTACAAAAATAAAGCTCTTTATTTTAAAGGTATTCTAAACAAAGAAACGTAGCATAAGTATTAAAACAGCACTTGTAAAAATTCACAACACAGATTACAAAGAAATCTCAACACAGCTCTCAAAGATTTCTTATCAGCTCACCAGCTTGCTTGCTGATTTTTGAGAGTTTGTTTTTATACTTTTTCAACAGGAAGTGACGTCATTACGTAGGAGTTGACGTAATCTCCAGAAAGTTCGTGAAACCAGTAGAAATAGGTTGACAGTTCGAAGTCTTTCTAGAAAATTCCTCTTGTCGCCGAAGTCGCCAAATCTGTCGCCGAGGCCGCCAAGCTTATCGCGAAGATTAGTATCTCAGGGAAGCAACTTTTTAGCTTTGTAACAATATTCTGTTATATAAAGAACGCGAATAAATGTGCGTCTTAATGCAATCCAACCTCTTACCAAATATGCGTTTTAAGAGAGTTGTTCGCTGTTAGTATTAAGATATTTGGTTGCATGTTCCTGTAAAATTATGTCCCTTTATATTCCTTATGCGTGTTAAAGATTTTTTCATTTATTACATATTTATATTTTCACTGTAACTCTGAACGAATCATTGATGGGATTAATATTAAATCTTTTAAATGTGTGTAAATCTTATGGCGGTGGTTGGGGGAATGCTCTGAAAAAACTCAAATATTTATTTGTCTTGCTACACCTGTTCAAATTTTTACTCACTGTATTGCATTATTTCTTGTTATACAACAAGAAATATCTGAGTGATTCAATGCAATAAACTGTCTATTAAATGCGTGTTTTGTGAGAACGGTTCTCATTAAATATATTTTCAGTTTTTGTGCATATGAAACGATATCCTTTCTCATGTATTTGCGAGTCACTGAATTTTTTCATTTAATGCATATTTTTAATTTCGGAGTATATTTCGGTGAGTCCTTGTCAAGTTAAATATAAAACCTCATTTCTGGTGTTTGAATCTGGTGGTATTGGTGGCTAGGGGTCCCTAAGAAAATTCAAGTAAGCTGGGAATTCACCTCATATTTTGTAGGAAAAGGTCTCTCACACCCTTCAATAATGATCTCCAGCATAATATTAGGAAGTTCAATATATTAAATCAATACTTTGATAATAAAATTATTTTAACTGTGTCCCGTTTTGAAAATTAAGAGAGTGATTGAAAATAAATAGGAGTGATTTAAATTTCGTTCAATAGAAAAAAATGTTCGAAAAAGTCTTAAAATTTTAAAATATAAATTTAAGTACATTATTTTCTTTTACTTTTACATGTATGGGATCATTCCGAATATCAGAAACAGATGAACATCTGTTTGGCAATGATTGTATACTTTAACATCACACCATACCGCCATCTCTAGAGCTCATGTGGCTCCTATCCGGTTTGGTATAGATGTAAGTGGACTTTATTGAGTTGCAAAAAAAGAAACCCAGCATACAGAAAAATGGCAAACGAAAAAATTACAAAGCTTATGTTTGAAAATAGAAATGACAACGAAATATTACAAAGCTGATGTTTATATATAGAATGTTCAACAAAATAAAGGAAAATACACAATGTCTCATTATCACGGTGTGAATGAAAGGAAGAATGATGAATGAAAATGATGACGAACAGCTTCAAAAAAGCTTACATCAATGCACAGGCTGTTGAGTAACGTGGTCAAGATTTGGAACCATTGCGTGTTAAGAGTCGAACCCAAGAATTAGGGAGACTATTAAAGAATTTCGGGGAAACTATGAAAGAATTAAACTATAAAAGAATTTTGGGAAATGAAGGATTTAGTATTTTCAGTGTTTGGAATGCAAGATAAGTCAGAATTATTGTTCAAAGGCAGTCGAGTAATTATTCCACTCGGATTATGTTTTCGTTGTCTATTATGAATTCAATCATGTTTATTATTCTTTTTCTTGAAATGGGATTCTTAAGAACTCTTTGGTACCACAGACTTTACGGTGAAGTAGAAGGTTTCCTAATACGCCAAGACAGAGTCAATGGGCAAGATGCAGCATAGCGCAGAGGTATCAACCTGTAGTACGCGTACCCAATCAAAGTTGGTAAGGACGGACACAAGAAAACATACGAAACTAAAATTTACTGATTTTTTTTCCCAAAGTGGATATTCGCTTTTTAATAACTATGCCACTTCAAAAGTTGATTATTACAGAGTGTGATTTTTAGCCATCCTTATAAGTCATGGGAAATTGTTATAATACTGATTTCATTTGTTTTGGCGTTGAACTAATACTATTGTAAAAATACAATAAAATAAAAATAAATCCAGCAAATGTTATTGACACGAGTCATTTGACTCTTAAGCTGACATAAACCTTTAACATTATTGTTAAAAATTTCTTTGCATAGATGGATGGTTGGTGCTGGGAGATATGAAAGTAGACGGTAGGGGAAATATAAAGTTCAAGAAAGAGGTACGCGAGGGACTAAAGGTTGGGAATCCCTGGCATAGTGGATGGGATCTCCAACTTCTCAGCAGGCACAAGTGTCACTATCCGGTAAACGGAAGCGGTGAAGGAACGAAGAGAATGGACCGTGTCCTGTGACAAACAAAATTTCTTCACGTGTCTAAAAGACTGGTTTTAGGAGAGCTGTATTGAGCAGCATAATCTGAGGCATTAGGTCCCATTCCTACACAAGGATAATCTGTAGCTCCCGAATTGTCAGTGTAGACATAGACCAAGCAGCAACCCGTCCTCCGTATGCTCTATTAAATTCACGTTGGGTGAATAACAAGCTAGCCAATCTATACGCTCGATACCCTGTTGCTTAGAGCCATCTTCCACAAGACGAGCTTCATGACTTTAACGTTTAGTCGATTGAAAGGGAAGTATTGCCGATGGCTTCAGCAAAATGTTTAAGAATTTTGCCACTGTTCCAAGTATTGCCGATGGCTTCAGCGTGTGTTACAGCAAAATGTTTAAAAATTTCGTCCATGTTCCAAGTATTGCCGATGGCTTCAGCGTATGCTACAGCAAAATGT
>BGPR01047785.1:0-11705 GCA_013235015.1 Araneus ventricosus | reverse complement strand
GACTATTTAAATCAATGAGATTATTACCGTGATCTATAGGTTCACAATAATTATCTCATTGATTAAAGTTATTTTATATATTTGTTAACAATTTATAGTTAGTTGATAATAATAGTAATATGACTAGTAGTTGTACTCATGAAGTGAAGTGGCACAAAAGAAAACATATAAATAAATAAAAGAACACTAAAGCTATTAAATATTTGATGAAAAAGAACAAAATCCGAGGATTCGTACCATTAGTATCATTAGTGAGGAAACAAATTAAGGAGTAGTGATATAGAGCATAAAATTTCATATTTTGTTAACTCCATTGCGTGCAGTCAATGCCAAAGATGGAATATATATATATATATATATATATATATATATATATATATATATATATATATATATATGGAAGTGTTATATTGTTACAAAATAATTTACCTGTTTTAATGTATAAATATTTTATAGAATTCAAATTTTTATACCCGCTGTGTCTTGGCGCTGCACAGTGTGGTATTTTCGTAATCTAGATAGACAAATTTTTTAGCCTAAAGTCAGTGGGTTAAATAAACGTTTAAGGGTTTTTTTTATGAAATATGAAATTACGGTAAAGTTTTAAGACATATATTTTAACATGACGATATAATTTCTTTTAAATTTTTTGGTCATACACTGTGTATATTTCAATAGGCACCATTGATAAACTAAATAAACTTTCGTTAGAGCAATTTTACCCTCTCTTAAAAATATACTCTTGTATCTATTTTGTTCCGCCCCATCACAACCCCACTTCACAATTATGTCTAGAGTTCTCAGGTTTCTTATAGATTTTAAGACCTCTTCTTGCACTCTGCGAAATCGCGTAAAAGTGTGATCCATTAGAGATTGCATTTTTATTTTTGCGAACGTTTCTGTTGTATTGACGTCACTCGGATAGCATAAAAGTTTTGCCTCTTTAATTTTATGATAAGCTAAATACATGCTCTTTTTCCTGCCGTATTACAATACATTGACACGTAGACAAATTTGCTTAGACCATCAAAGTTAGCTTTTGGTCTTTCGGAAAACCACTTTGTTTTTGGCTTGAAAAAGGGTTCCTCATTTTTTTCATTATAGTACCTCTCGTTGGAGAAAAATGGTGCAATTTATTTATAATTCCTGCTGAATCATTTTTGCCTTCTCTGCGAATCAGTAATTCAGCCGCCATTGATATATCTTTTGGCTTGATGTTTCAACAATGTGTTGAATTCGTGGACTTCCAAAGTCTTTTTGTGATCTGCCTATTCTTCTAATTAATCCAGGATTTGGGATAGTTTTTATACTTCCTGTGGAAATATGATGAAATGATATGAATTTATCTAACCACGAAAAATTGATTTTTAGGACGCGTTCACTGTGGCTGCTCAACTTCGACCATTTTTGTTCAAATTTTTGGCTAACGCATCTGATTATAACTTTTATCGGTTTTAAACTGTCTTTTGATAGAAACGGGGTAGCAAATTCTTGTAAAATATAATTGAACAAAGCACTTATTCTTGATTATTTGGCTTTAGCAAATAAAAATTTCGGTGCAATATTTCAGTAGTCATTCGTAATAAAGGTAAACGTCTATGAGTTTAACAAATATTCGCAAGCAAATTCAAGTATTTCGTATAGGCTACAAGTAATTCTTTCAGAAAAACACAATTATACATTGGTAAAATGTACTAAAAATGAAATTAAAATTGACTTAGACGCTACTCTCGATCGGAATGAAATTACGATCAATTCTTATGGTGCTCATCATTAAATTAATGCACATATTAAAGTAAAATCTTATGCAAACTATCCATGATACTCCTACAAAAATTATAATAACACGCACCTACTAATAACACAAAGAAACACACCGTGTTCATCAAGCCAACTCAGACAAATAAACGAACGCTTACAACACTTGCCAGGCAGAGCACATGTCCGCCATTTTTTATATTGCTCATCGCGTTTTCTTGGAATGTAAAATTTAATAACTTTAGTTCCAGATGTTATGGTTCATTCCCTTTGAAAATAAGCAATAATTTCTACTGCGAAGACAGGGTAGAAAATTCCCTTTTGTCACTCTAGACTATGAAAATACCACACGGTGCCTTGGTACAAATTCAGCAACTCTTCCCTTACATCCAGGCGGACATTGCGTTGTCTCTTAAAGATGGTAAAAAAATACTGGAGCAAATATTTACTGTCATTAGTTTGAGATAAAAATTGAATATAAAACATTATATGAAACAATAATAAAGAGAAAATTATGGGCCCATTTTTCAGAATATAATGCTTAAGAAAATATAGAAATAGATATTACCTGCTCTTTGGAAAAAATTTCCATTTCCTTTTCAAAATACGATTGATGAAACATTCTAGACTGAAATCAAGTAAAAAAATTGACAAAACAATACTTTTTAAATGTTTTGATTGTGTTGTAATAGTCAATAAGCACTTACTGACAGACAGCGCAAAAAGGTAAACTAATATAGCTGGAAATTAATACAAAGGCAGAAAATATATTAAAAAAATCCCTTTCGGCAAGCTGGAAGGCAAAGGGAGATTCCTTTACGTTTATGTTATTGATCAATACAGACATAGACAATGACGTTCTTGTTTCCAAAGATTGCAATATCTACGTCGTGATTCTGTTTTCATGACAATTAATATTTTTACTATATCAAGGTTTTATCATTCTACTCAAAAGGTTATGCTAGCTTTATTGGTCAGTAAATTTCTTATTTTTTAAATATTCCAACACATAATCATTCAACAGGTAGGAGTCATAAAGAAATAAACATCCCAGCAGTGTAAACATCCCCTAGATAACATTAAGCCATCCTATCTGAAACAGTAGCAAGAATAAAATTCTTGACACGAATGAAGAACGACTTTAGATTTAAAAGATAATTTATTTAATCTAGGTTCCTATATAATTTTGAAACATTACTTTGTCAAATTCTAGAATCACATTACATAAAACATTTAAACATTACTAAAATGCACTAATTTAGAGAACTCACTGGTTACGGAGATAATAGTCACTGAATTCTTAACAGATAAGAGAATAAAAATTATGAAATATTATGATTGAAAAATTAGATACGTGTGTTTAAAGCATAGGATATGAATGCAACCATTTGGGACAGTGAATTTAAATCTCCATCGACAGTTAAAAGCAAATAGACAGGCCGAAAACCCCAAAACAATGTTAAACTTCATGAATCTTTTTTCAATATCAATAAGGAAAGAGCGAATTCCTCTTTAGGTATCGTATTTGGCTATTTCATATTAAATTTAATAAACAAATTGTGATGCCGACATGTTTAATCAAATATAAAAAGTAGTCTGACAAATTAAATAATTATCAAACTAACTATTAATATTAACTGTTTGATTGATTAAAATTAAACATTAACTTAATTAAATTTAAATATTTAATTAATTTAGACGAAATCTTCAATAAAACCTTTTTTTATGGCTCATAGTATTTGTCAGCAATATTTTGGATTTATCTTTATATAAAAAAAAGTCATTGTGGTTATGTATGTAGGTATGCGCCACATCTCCTCCTAAACCACTGAATTGATTTTAACCAAACTTTGCACACTGTTTATTTAAGACAAGAGAAAGTTCATTCTCAATTTTTCGAAGCCCCAAAGTTAGTTAAAATTTGAGTTAATTAAAAATTAAACAATGCGTTTTCCGCGATATCTTTGGAAAATTTTATCTCTCAAAACTATTTTTACTACATATAAAATTTCAAAAAATTAGCTTTCCACCGACAAAAATTTCATTTCCGCACAATTTTTTTCTCTCATTTTAATATTTTTTAATTAATTTTTTACAGAATTCTTAACAATATTGTGTATTGTTTAAGAACAAGAATAATACGAAGAACTATTGAAAGAATATATTAACAGAATTCTGGACGAATGTTAAATGAAAATTTTAAAAGTAGACGATTAACAATTTATATCAGGACTAACATTTGATTTTTTTCATGCTTTAAATTACTGAATAATTAACTATCTGATTGAATTGTTTCAAAATATTCATTAAAAACTTTTTTCTTACTTTACAATTGTAAAAAATTTGAAGTAACTTAATAACAAATAATAATTTACGGAGAAAATTATCTATCGGCTGTTTTTAAAAATTGTCTGCTTCAATTGATATTCTAATTTTAATTAAATACGTTTCAGATCAGAAAAGGAATTTGTGTATTATAATTTTATACAATAATAATTTTTACATAAAAAATAATAGACATGACAGCATATTATTCCGTAGCAAAGCTTGGTATATCAGCTTGTTTACCGGATAAAAAGTGGAAATGAATGCCTCTGATGGGAGCTTCTTAACAAAGTATCAAACGCATAGTTTAAAACGAACTCTAAGTTGGAGGCGAGGGGGGAGGTTAAAAAACACTTTTCAGGCTCATGACTTCTAAGTAATTCTTGCTGTCAAGAAACGTTCAATATAAATGTAGTTTGTTATGATGTGATAATTACCCTATTGAAATGTTTCCTTCATCTTCAATCGTAACGGAGCTATGGGGAAAAGATAAATTGGGGGCTAATTGCATATCGCTTTTCAACTCAGAACTTCTAAGCAATTCTAGCTCTCAAAAAATTTTTAATATAAAAGTTATTCGTTAAGATAAGGGGATAATTCGCTTAATTGAATCTTTTTCCATCTTTAGACGTAACAGAGATATGGGAAAATGATAAATTGGGGAAAGGGATTGAAAATGACATTTTAGCTTATATTTTTTAAGCAATTGTAGCTATCAAATAAGTCTCAATACGAAAGCTGTTTGCTATGATACGGCAATAATTCGAATAATTTAAATTTTCTTTCTATCTTCAATCCTAAGGGAATAATAATGAAATTATATTTTCACCCCCACAACATTTTCACCCCCTTTGCGCTGGATACACCATCTACGAACTCAGCAGAGAGTTTCACTGTTCTTACAACATATCCCTCGCCGTTTAAAATCTAATCAAAATTACTTCAGTTATGGTGTTCACAAGATAACATAGGCAAAAGCGTCATACATGTATACATCTCTACTAATAATAAAAAGGGCAGGAACATTTCGAACTCTATTTTCATAAGGAATAGAGCTGCAAGAATGCAAGCGAGTGGAAGAGACTGCAAATGACGAGAACTTTCAAGCAAAGGGATAACATGCATAAGTTGAAATGTACTTTAAGTTAGGAGGAGGGGGGGGAAGGGAAGGAAAATAACTCTTCAGCTCATAACTTCTAAGCTATTGCAGCTATCGAAAAAGTGTAAATCCAAAATTTGTTCTTTATGATAAGGCGATAATGCGCCTGATTTGAATTTTATTTTTATTTTCCATTATAAAGGAATTACGGGGGAATGAAAATGGCCACCCCCCACCATTTCCATCGTCCTTCAGCTGGATAGCCCATCTACGAATCCTTACAACATATCCCACTCTGGTTAAATTTAATTCAAAATTATTCCAGTTATCATGTTTACAAGATAACATGGGAAAAAGCGTTATACACACACACACACACACACACACACACACACATATCCCAGATAGCAATTTTGGTTTGCAGCAAGCTTGCCACAAATTTGTCATGACAAGAGTGCAAGCTTGCCACAAACTTGTCATGACAAGAGTGCAAGCTTGCAGCACGTTAACGAAAGCTTCGAAGTCACCATGGAACGAACTTGCAGCAAGTTTGCCATAAGCTTGCCGTGCAAACTCATTGCAAATTATAGCAAAAACAGAGCACGAATACAACCCGGGATAGAACTCGCGACTTCCCGGTTCCGAAACGGAGACGCTAACCATTGACCCAGCTGAACTCTGAGAGTAGAAGATAGATTTCGCTAATACATCGTTCGATTCGATTCGTATACGATTTATTTTAAACTTTTCTTGGTTTCATTAATTTTTTGAGTTAAGAATATGATTTGAAGTCAAAGAGAGAGCGATTTTCGCTAATAACAACGTTTTGCTAGTAGAATAAATTATGAAATTAGAGTTCAAAAGTAATTACGTTAAAATGGGACAAAATGTATAAGTTTATTTTTCAACAAATATTGACTGTTTTTTCGGTTTAATTTTGTTTATAAACGTTAAAATTTTAACATTAAGTAAAAGGCGATATAGTTTTCTTTAAAGTGCGAGTGATATATATAGTGAAAAGATGGAAGATGTTTCAAAAACTTTTTTATAAAAAAGTTAGTTTTTTTTACAAATTATGATTGATTTATTGAATTAATAAAAAGAAGAACGGTCTAGGAGATGCTATTAAAAATCGGATGTTTTTTTTAAAAAACAGAGACAAAGATAATTATCTCTTTGTGCTGTCTTTGCAGGAAGCTTGTTTCGCATACTTTCTGCAAGTTTGATTTGCAAGCGAGGGTGGCGCTACTTATCACAGCGAACTGGCTACAAGTTCGTTTCAAGTTTGACGCGTCAAATTTTGCCATGACAAGTCAAAATCAAACTTGCTGCAAACTTACGTGCTATCTGGGAATGAAATACAGAAAGTTAATTATCTGGTATTATAGCTATCTGGGATATATATATATATATATATTGAGTTTTTGTTTTGTGTTTCTAAGTTTGTTTTGATATATATATATATATCAAAACCAACATATAAACACAAAATAAAAACTTATATATAACGCAAAACATAATAGAAAAACATTAAAAATAATAAACATTCATATCAAATTCGAAAGGATATGAAAATCGAATTGAAAGTATATCTGAGTAAAGATAAAAATGCGAATAGTAACAGATGGAAATATATATATAAATATATCACATACACAATGAATGCGCTAAAAGATGCAATTCCAAAAGCGCTGTGGTAGATAGAGTATAAATCGTAAAAATGAAAGAGTATAAAATGTGAATTGAAAAACGCAATAGAAGCTCAATAACGTTTCTACAGGGGATAAAATTATTGTGAGTTGCTAAATATAAGAAGTTTGACATTTTCTTGCAATCAGTTACGCTGTAAGGCCTAAAACACTGATTTTGATCACTAATGCTAAACCAAGGAACAGAGAGCAGTTTTGAATAATTAAAACAGAAGTTCGATGTGATAACATTGGATGAAAGTAAGAATAAATATTTTACGTACCAGAAGGAGGGATGTTGATATATATATATATGTATAAACTTTTTAACGAAGGGTGGGTTGGGGTTCTAGGAATCAGGATCGGTGAAGATTTGTAGATATTTTCCGGAAGTAGTGTCATGAGAACCATTGCAATAGGCAGACTTCCTATAAGGAATCTACCTAACATACAAAAAAGTCTTTGAGCGTAGGAAATTTTTAGCATGATCTATAATAAATAACATTACACCTCCTAGCAGAATAATACCCAAAGATTTAATATTTTTCGGAATCACTTGCATTAGAAATTTCATACATTCTTGTTTCTATAGTTTACATTTTATTTATTTATATATGACAAATAAAAATATATTTTATTATAAATGATTTGCTTTCAATGTTTGACTCTGAAAAGATGCTTAAAATTTCTATTTTGAGGATTTTAAGATATAAGGAGCAAAACAATAGATTTGAGTAAATACCAATAAAGTTTTTCATTAATTCATCGTAAATATGAGAATGAATCGTTTTTAAGATGACGCATTTATCAATATTACCATACCACCTGTGTTTGAGAGTACCAAATAAACTCCAAAATGGAGAATAAAAATAATAATTTAAAATTCGGATGGCTTTTTTTCTTTGTAATAAAAGGAATGGAGATGATTTATATAATTATCTTATTTACGATACAAAATAAACTGCAAAAGCATTTTTATTGCGGATTGATCTATATAAGTCGAACAAAATCTTTCAATGATACACTTGACCCGAATAAGTCACAGCTTAACAATGAAAGCCATATTCGCTCTCTTCCTGATAGTTGCCATCATTGGAATGGGTAAGAAAGAGGTTTTTTTCAAACTTTAAAATGGACTGTAAAATTAATTCAAATTATAGCAATGTCCTTAAAAATGTATTCCGGTTCTATTTGTAATATTTCATTTTTTGGTATAGCAAATATTTATTAAAATATTCCACAAAATGAACTGAGCAGAATATGAAACCCTTTTTCATTTGTCCAATTAATACCTACATTAACATCCATCATGAATAAGTTTCGAGATTTAAAAGCAAATGTTCGGAGTATAGCAAAAGAAATCCAAAGTTTATAATTTATTTTTAATGGTCTCGGATATCTAAAAATTTAAAGCAGATTTTTTTTCAAAACATTTTTAAGCATAGTTTGTACTTTCGATAATATCTGTAAATTGCGTGATGCGTCACGAGACATGCCTGGTGTGAAATTGTTTATGAGAAGCTTTAACATGCTTTACAGAGAAGTTTGTTAGATCTAGAGCTATCAAATTTGTTAAACAATTACTTCTTGGAATGTCATTTCATTGTAAAAAGGTCTCTAAAAAATGTTACTTAGGTTTCTGATTATACAAATTAATGGAAATGTTAATTTTTTCCTCAATAAACTTCGGTATATTCTAAAGTGAAGAACCATTTATATACCAGAATAAAATTTAAAATCTTTGTTTTTCAGATATACCAATTTTATTTCCGAACAATTTTTTCCCTAATTTCAATCACTTTTAAAAACGGGCAATCAGGATATTGAAAAAAATCATCAAACTTGGAGATGAACATAAAATATTTTAGTTTCTTTTAATTGAATATATGAAAGTTTTATCTTAAATATTTACATCTGAAAACACAGATAATACTCTTAACTTTTAAAAAATGTATTTATATGGTGAATGAAAATACTAGTAAAAGTGAAATCTATGAAGTTCAAGATAACCATAAAAAATAAATCTATGCAAAAAACTGTAAAAGAAAACTGTTGACGCCTACGCGTCCTCCATTCGCCGCGGAGTTTCCCGCCATGTGAGGGTGCAGAGTTTAATGAACGTTAGCTGTCCACTTTCGTGTCCTTGGGGGTGCGAAGTTGACTGGATTTCATTCTCGTTCGTATCGCCTAAGCGAACGGACCCTTGTGTCGTATTCCCCCTTGGAAATGAGAATCGTCTCTCTTTAAATGTTACTACTTAAGAATTTAGTTAAATTGTGCCATAATCGTTCATGTTTTTGTTTATAATAAATTTATTTAATTAACAGTCCACAGCTCTTATTTACCCTCCAAACTATCCTTAAAATCAAGAAATGTGCATGTATATATATTTGTTACTATTTTATTAAAGTAATCTTACATGTTTCTCTTTTTTTCTTTTTTCTTCAGCAGTGGCAGGGAGTTGCACCGTGGAGGTTCTATATACTTTTCTCATTTCTACTTCTAATATAAGAAGAATATCCTTTTCATACATTTTCAGATTTTTCATTCGTTTCTAGTTTGAAAAGATGGTATCATTTAAAATCACTTTCTGATGCAACCAATTTAAAATTTTGAGACTTAGTGCTTCTATAAAATACACCACTTTAATTTTCGGAACTTAATTATCTGTTAATCGATAAATTTGTAGAATTTTTATTTCTTATCAGGCACCAACTTGTAATTTGTGAAAAATTTCTCAGGTCCATGATAGTTATAATAATGAACACGAACCACACCTGGTAATCCTTACAACTGGGGCTGACCTCTGTTCAGTTCAGGGAATTCAGATTATCGGATTCTGTAAAATACCTTTGATATACCAAAGCATAGTGTATTGTCTCTGGGTGCTCTGTGAAAGCGTACCGAAAGAGCCTGCGCGTATCAGTTCAGTGTCAAGTTGAGGATATAAAGAAGATCTAGGTTTGTTTTACACATTAAGGTGCTGTACTCGATTCTAAACACCGCTTAAAATACTTCTTTGAGTTTGGATAAACATTTGCATCGTTTCTGATTTATAATGTTTTTCTTCCATTTCATTTTTTCAATAAAAAAGTTTTCAGAAAATTAAAAAAAAGCTAGTTCGGATTATTGGAATTCAGGATTCACGGGTTCTACTGTAATAAATACGCCATATTTAATCAAATGTTGTCTAAATATTATACTATTTTCGTATAAAATATTTTATCATCCTTCCGAAAAATTTTTATTGGAAAACCAAGTTCGGTTGAATTTAGTTTGATTAAACCGTTTTTTGATATGACACTGAGGTCTATTTTTGCCAGACCTTGAGTTTAGAGTGATCAGATGAAGAGGGATGACACCCTTGCTCCAAATTACTCTGAAACTCTCCATCACAAATATGTGTATGAAACACAGCTTCCTCGAAACTGTGAATAATAGATAAAATGTTATCCTCGAAAAGCCGTCTAAATTGATGCAAATATACAGGTTACATAAATTTATACTATAAAATTTTTGCTCCATGAAGAAATTTACTACATAGTATAATCTGTATCAGAATAAATAGAGCATTTTGGACAATTTTTTGTAAAATTTTATATGAGTCCTAATGTTTTAAATGAAAGGGACAAGAATCGTTTATTGAATACTTGTTTAAAAGAAATATTCATTTTCAGTCAAATAATGAAGATCTCCATTTGAGAATCATAGTCAATTAATGATATTATAGATTTGTAAAAATTGTTTCTTAATTTAATGTAACGGGAAGAAACAAGTAAAGAAATTCAAATAAATCTGCCTGTACAGTACTAATGCAACCTAATGAGATTCAGAAGAAAATTCAAAGAAAGACTAAAAAATTTCAATAAACCTAAGAATGTACTAACAAAAATATTATGGTCCAAATATAATTAAAAGCGCAATATGGACATATCCTCTCACACTGAGCTTCATTTGTGTTTTAAATCTTTACTAGGCATTGTCACATAGAAGAAACTTATCCAGACTTAAAGGAGGACGTAATCTTGTACTTATAACGTGTTTATTTAATATTTAAAACTTAAGGAGAAAGAAACTGCTTAAATGTTTAAAATGACTTCAGATAAATTTTCGTAAAATAGATTAAAGAAATACTTTGAAGAATAAAGCAATGTTTCTTTCTTTCTTAACAACTACAGTACCTGAACATTAACTAACATTTTATTCAGAGATTTATAATAACTGCTACCATTTATTTTGCAGATTACAAAGTTGATGGTGATGGAGGCATGGTAAGATTGTTTTACATTTGCATAATATTTTTAAAAGATAACACACGAAATTTCAGCATCTGGTTTCTGAATTTAATGATAATAAAATTTCAATTTTAAATGTTCTCATTATTTATATGAGTAAATGTATTGGTGGATGAATGTATTATAATATTATAGTTACAAGTTATATAATTTGACAAAGATATTAAAATTAAATTAATTAAACTTTGGTATTAGACAGACTGGCGCATATCAGCACCAATGTATACAAGCTTACAGATTAATCAGATACAAAAAGAAAAATACAGAAGAAACAAGTAAACTGCTTGATAGAAATGCACCTTTTTTGCGCCACCTGGCAGCATCAGTGATTACATGAACAATGATATGCAATTATTAAACAAATACTATAGATCAAACAACAAAAATGATGCTCTAATAATTAAAATAAAATTAAAAACTCATAAAGAAAACAATTAGAATATAAAAGAATGGAGAGAACTCAGATGGTGAACTTTCCGAAGGCCACTCGCCATCAGTTCTAATATGATAGAATTTTCTGCCAATGGGCATGACCATATG
>BGPR01047784.1:0-11705 GCA_013235015.1 Araneus ventricosus | reverse complement strand
TTACAATACTGGTTTCATTTGCTTTGGCTTTGAACTAATACTATTGTAAAAATGGAATAAAATGAAAATCAAGAATTAGTTCTGCAAATCTTATTAATTCGAATCATTTCACTATTAAGTTAACTTAAGCTAACCGTTACATTATTGATAAAAACCTCCTTGCCTAAACCGGTGGGTTTGGTGGGGGGGGGGGGGGGAGGAGTTGATTGTAAGGAGTACGTGAGAACAAAATGAATAATCAAGGTGTAGGCGCGGGAAAAAAGGTAGGGAAAGCCCTGATCTATATAAATTAAAGGGAAAATTCATAAATAGTTTATACCCTATAGAAATCCAAAGTATTCAATGGATCTTGTTCAAATTTTGCTCACAAATACAACGAAAGAAAGTGAAAGTTTCTGTATAGGGAATAACTAATTAAATAGTTGATTTTTTATTATTTAACATTTCATAATTTACGATAGCAACTGACAAAAACTAGTTTTGTCCAAATAAGAAGTAACAAATGGAATTAAATTTCTAACCGGCTTTAGCAATTAGGGATGAATATTCATCTTCTACTATCAACCTAAAACCCAGCTAATTCCAGGCTGTCCAATTTTGTTTCTAATAAATTTTTGTAAGACAACTCAAGCAGATTCTCTTTTTCTCTCGAAGTATCCCCAGATGAAGCACCTCTGAAGCCGAGTTCGCAAATTCGAATTGAGATCACGGCTCATAAAATTTAAATAAAAATGCGAGAAAAATTATGAAAATATATATAATATCTGACGGCATACTTTGAGAATCACTGTGGTAATGAATTGTAAATTAAAGATTAAAAAGTAGAAAATAAATAAAATAAAATAATTCAAATTTTTAGTATACTGATAGAAATGTTATTACAATTGTTTTTTATAAAATTTATTCCTCTCTTACCAACAGTTCATAATATAACGTCTTCGCGTTAAAAAAATAACATCATTGAGAGCATCCAAAATGCGGAAATATTTCAACCTCTTACATTTTCTGTATCTTTAAAAGATCGCTTTCCTCTCTTTTCAGAATATTATATAAAGCAAACAAGCTTTCTCTTTGCGGAGCTATCTTCTCTTCTTCTAAAAATATTTTATCTATTCTTCTTCTAGTCCAAGTATGCAAATTCTTAAACCTCATTGATGAAGAATTTTCACGAGCCCGTAGCCCGAAGCGACATCTATCGGAATCGACGCACATTTCGCATAGTTTTTTCTCTGTTTCCCTTAATGAGATCTCTGTGAGACATCATCCAGTGTGAAACCTCTTTGTCGTTGCCACTCTAGGGATCGAAATATTCACGCCGACTTGGTTTCTGACAATCATCACCAATCCTTTTTGCCCCTCTTTTAATCGTTCTCCAGCAAACTTACCCAAGGTCCTTTTTCAAAGCGGGGCCTGGCGGAACAGAGGACCCTTTTCAGGTGTATTGAGATGTGAATTTCTAATTGAAAGTTGCTTTTTGGCCGAACAAACTCTCCAAACCTGAGACCGGAAAAAAGAAAGGACGGAAATTCTTTGACGTGATCTTCTTCCAAGACGAGCTAATTAAATTTATCATTTTAAAGCGAGGAGTCGCTTGGGTGAGGTTTTTCCCCGCGCGCATCCCCTAACTTTTCTCCCATTTCGTATCAGCCAGGGATGGCAAACAATACACAAACACTGAAGATAGCGAATGTAATTAATTTTAGAACAATGTTATCGTTTGTAGGGAGCGCAACAGTTCCACGCCCTTGCCTCGATGCACAGAGAGGTAATTTGAAGCAAGGTTTTTTTGTAGAAGAAGTTGGTTTTGAGAGTTTTTAAGTGTTTAAAGAACCTCTGGCGTAAATTGAATTTAAACGGAACTCGCTTCGCTTTAATTAAAAGACTCCCCTCAAGCCAATGACAATTTATTATTAAAAATTTTGTTGCTACAAGGATGCGAGGGAAATTAAATGTTCGGTCATTGTTCCTTTTATTGGGATACAGAAAAGCTGGGGCGGCTCTTCTAGAAGGGCCTGTTTCTGACGAGAGGAACTCTATCAATATTGCCCCTTTTGTTTGGGTGCCAACGAACTGTTGCTCTTCTCGAATCTCTGTTTCTTTCGTTTCTTTTTGAAGGGGAATTAAAAACCCATTTCAACTCAGAAAGATAAAAGTTCTTCCATTAAACCTTCAGCGGACAGGTTATTTTGGAGGAACACTCGAATCAGGTTGGTGCACTTAATTCGCAATCCCGTTTTTACCAACTTTACGTTTATTCAATTATACACAATTCTTTTCTAACGTAGGACTACGTTCCTCCCATTGGGGTCCTAGAAAGGAATTTAATTCACACGCCAAAACGCCACAAAAAACATAACTAATGTCTTATTTTAGAAATAAAGGGTAACAACAGAAGTTACAAAAAAATTGAAAATCGGAATTGTAGTTCAGCCATTACTGAGTCGCAAAGTTGGACAAAAATACGCTTGAATTGGTGACTCTATCCTCTATATCTCGGTAACTACATATGTTAAAAACATAATTAATGTCTTATTTTAGAAATAAAGGGTAACAACAAAAGTTACAGAAACAAAATTGAAAATCAGAATTGTAATTAAACGACTACTGAGTCGAAAAGTTGGGCAAAAAATACACATGAATTTGTGACGCCATCCTCTATATCTCGGTAACCACATATGTTAAAAACATAACTAATGTCTTATTTTAGAGATAAAGGATTACAACAGAAGTTACAAAAAAAAGTTGAAAATCGGAAAAGAGCCACGCGAGTAAAGTAGTCCTACGCCTTTAACATCAGCGTCTGTTTGAAAAAGACAACCTCCCGTTATTTTTTATGGTATAATGAGATGGGAGGTTAAATGGATGATCGGGATCTGGGCTGGCCCGGCGGTTCTTCTCGTAGTGGTAATGCGGTTTTCCCTGCACTGGTCCCTTCCCGACTTAAAGACTTAAGAGCCCTTAACGACTTTTTTCCAGGTTGACAATCCAGGTTGAATGGATGGATAATACACACGTTTGTGTCCTAGTTTCAAACACTATATTCGTCGTCAACAGGATTGTCCTCTACATCAAACTCAGAATCGGTTTCCCGGTCGCTACACTCAGTCACTTCACCATCGAGATCTGGTGCATCAGATTCGTTCCCAACAGGTCTTTTCCTGCTGAATTGGTTTATCTTGCTTAATTAACATGTCTTTTCGTGCTTAATTGGTTTTTCTTGCTTAATTAACAGGTCTTTTCGTGCTTAATTGGTTTTTCTTGCTCAATTAACAGGTCTTTTCGTGCTTAATTAGTTTTTCTAGCTTAATTAACAGGTCTTTTATTCCTGAATTGGTTTTTCTTGCTTAATTAGCAGGTCTTTTCCTGCTGAATTGGTTTTTCTTGCTTAATTAACAGGTATTTTCCTGCTGAATTGATTTTTTTTGATTAATTAACAGGTCTTTTCTTGCTTAATTGGCTTTTCTTGCTTAATTAACAGGTCTTTTCTTGCTTAATTGGCTTTTCTTGCTTAATTAACAGGTCTTTTCTTGCTTGGTCTTTTCTCTCAAAACAACCAAATATTGCTCTGGAGGGATTATTTCCCGCCGTTTCGTGATTGTCAGGGTGGGTTATGGAGGCGTTTCATGCACTTGCTTGGGTGATCAGACCGAACTGACTGATTAAATGTCAATGGGAACTATCGGTGAAAGCAGGAAGAATGTTAATGCGAGGTTAGAGGAGTGACGAGCTTACCACCTTCGCTAGCTTGTATTCGGCTTATTGGTACATAACTACTGGTGCAATGTCTACACCGACTTGTACGCAAAAGGTTAAATAAAAGATTTTGGATATTTCGAGCATGCTTTTTTCATAATTAAATTTTTTTATTGCTCCCTCATTCCAACTTCAGCTATCTGATTTGTTCCTTTCCTCCAAGCTGAGAAACGAATGAAGTCAATTTGGGGAAACTGTTTGAATTGCATATTTACGGATCCTACTATGGTTTGGATTGAGGTCGCTTTTCATTGGCTCTGAGAGTCACGTGACTTCGCTTTCTTCTGAATGATGTCATAGGAGCGCGCTTAGTTTGGGTTTCGATTTTTGTCTTAGCTATTGAATCATGGAGAAACCAAAATTATCTTTATCTTGAATTCATCATTCCCTTTAGAAATATCCAAATAATCGTAATTAAAAGATAATTTTGGTTTTTCCATGATACAATAGCTAAGACAAAAATCGAAATCCAAACTAAGCGCGTTCCTGTCACATCATTCAGAAGAAAGCGAAGTCACGTGACGCTGAGAGCCAATGAAAAGCGACCTCAATCCAAACCATAGTAGGATCCGTAAATATGCGTTTAAATTGTTGGTCAGGCATCTTTTAATATATGTAGGTGCAACTGTTGGCCATGCAATCCCGCCAAACTTGCGCCAATCGACAAGAACAAAAGATAACCATTCTCAGTTAGTTAGTTATATTAACGTCGCGTTTTAAACGCAACACGTGGGCTATTTTGTGACGGACCTCGGAATTTTTAACCGATAACCGTTCTCAGAAAATAAAGTAATTACGCAGTACATTACATTGCGATTTGAAAGTTTTTCGGGCTTTCTTATAAAATGTTAAAATTGTTGCTTGAGGTTATTTTCTTCTGACCTACAGAGCTTTCAACCTAACTCTCTGACTGCATAATTTTGTTGAATTACTATTTAGATGCAACGTTTGAAAACATGTTCAAATACCGTTGAACTCAGTGAGTTGTTATTTACATGCAGGGTTTTATTAGTATAATGTGATCCAACGCTTTAAAAGTACTAAGCAAGCCCATTAGCTTGCTAAAATCGCAGGATGCAGCAGAAAATAGACTTGCTTCCAACCCGCGGAAATCGCGGGATACGCAGTCAGAGGGTTAACATATAAGAGAAATAAAAATATTCTTTAGATATTATTGGAAAATTAATCTATTTTTTCATGCAAATTGTTTTTCCTTTTCTATGCTTCCGACTCCGTCGTCATAATCTATACTATTAAAATTCGACTGTGTGTGTGTGTGTGTGTGTGTGTGTGTGTGAGAGAGAGAGAGAGAGAGAGGCTATCTCTCGAACCGCTGAACGGGAAAGCGCGCGGAAAGTACCAAAAGATGGGGAATAATCCAAGGAATCCATTTTGTCCATTTACATTCGGAAATTTTAATTAGTAAAAAAGATATTAATTAAAAACTAATTTACAATACCTTTTATTTTTTCAGCGCATTTCAAACCGTTTTCATTGCTTAAACAAATATTTAATTGCGTGTTTCTGTTTCATTGTTGAAAGCAGCAATAATGCAATATGGATGGCGTTGTGTCCTGGTTTTGGTAATTTATACAAAGAAACAGAGAAATTAAAATCGTTCAAATAGGGGTTTTACTAAAAGAGTTTTTTTTCGTGAGATTTAACTTTGAGATTTCAGGTATGAAGTGCATCTTGCTTCATGTGTTTATAAACTGGACGCGGGAATATGAAAAAATATGCATCCCCATCAACGCTGGTTTATCTAAGCGTTTGTGTCACATGACCTCACTTCTTGTCTTCGCCAGGGAATAACGCATTATTCGAGATAGCCCGTGCAACGCCGGTCATGCAGCTAGTATATACAGGAAGCTTGTCGTTGGTTGTGACGTCGGGCACGGACGTATACTTAAGCCCCGCGAGTTTTAAATTCTTGGGTGATCTGAGAGTGATCAGGCAGATCAGTGGAAATGAGATTCGAATACAGCTTGATAGATGGCTGATTTCTTTTTTAGTTTTTATCTTTTAAACCGAAGTTATGGTTTTCAGCTTCTTGTAACCCTTTCAGTCCCAAGCGTAGAACTATTAATTCCAAAATTCTAAAATTTGGGAAATGTACTCATTTTAGGCTTAAGATGAAAGATCAAAAAGAAAAAAGAAAAACAAAACAGAAATACGGAACATTAAAAAAAATACGAATCAGAAATACGAACTTCAAACGAATGTAAACACTATATAAACTGTCATCAAGACGAGTTAAGCTGTGTTCACCTAATCCTGTTGATGCCATTTGGACTCATGATATTTCAGGAAACATAAAAACAGAAATTCTAAAATAAATACTTATCGAAAATAGCTCAAAGAAAATATATTATCATATTTAAAAATAACAAGAATCAAATTGTACCTGTAATCTCATTTAAATAATGTTAAAATTGATTTTTATTTTGACTTTTTTCGCTGAATGAAGCTAAGTTTAAAAAGACAATTTTTGAATAGATAAAATCGATTTAATATAGCCATTTATTGGTAAGAATAAAAAATATATTTTAAAAGAGGAAAATGCGAACAATTAAATGATGCCCATTTGGTATCAGAAGCAGGTTGAGATGCCGAACAAAAATAATAATATTGATGATTCCAAATGGCAACACTGGGACTGAAAGGGTTAATATGTGAAATAAATGGCTTTGATAAAAATAAAAAAACTAGACGTTTCCTTCCATAAGACTCTGCAATTTTCCATCAGATGTATCGGTGGTCTCTTTTTTAATTGGGGTTACCTCATACACGGAACACACATGAATATTTGCTCCACAAGTATCTGCAAAATAATTTTGTACTAATGTTAAAAGTTTCGACGGAGAGAGAGGAACTGATCGGCGGAAATTGATCACCTGCCAGCCGGCTTAATGACCGGCCGCTGCGGAGGGTTTGGGGGAACTTCTGCTCGGCGGAGGGATCATCTGAATGCATTAGGGCGAACATAGCGCACGCGTTCGTTACGAGTAACAAATGAACAGACAAAAGTTAACACGGCTTTTCCATTTGGTCTCGAGTCGCACTCGCATGCCTAGCACGTCCTCCGATCCTTTTTTCGGGGCTGGCATTTCGATATCGATTAAAGCAATCGCTATCCGTCGGCCGGAAAGAGGGTCGTTAAGATCTTGCGAGAAAACAAAACACGCGGGGAAGGGGCTGATTTATTTCGGGTCTTTTAACACTAACGGGCGGGCCATTCTTCATCCGGGTGGGATGGAATCAACAGTGCAATTAAAAACACCTGTTCGCAGACCTGCCATTCTTTGCACCTTCGTGAGTGAGTTATGTTCGCTGGTGACTCGGGAATTCAGATTTTTTCTTTACTTTCTTGTATATATTACGGTTAAACAAGAATGAAAGGAAAACCTAAGTTTAACCGGTTAAACTGGGGATTACCAAGGCTTTGCGACTAAAGCCCGAAGATTTCACAATTTCACAACGCTTCCACCTTTAACCGGCTAAAACTGGGTCTAACCAATCCTAGTCCAATACGCTCCTGTTCTCCTAACTGTGTTATGAAAAAGGAGTATCCGCCTTCCGCGACTAGCTGTTCCCAATAATATAGCCTATAGCTGTAATTGCAACTTGGCGAAATAAATTGGCGAATTGACGGTTATAGAGGCTGAGGAACACTGCCAAAGTTTTATTTTGCGATATATCTCGAAAATGGAGATCGGTGGGTGGTAGGCGACCGTTGATGACATATCTAGAGATCATAAGCTTTCATATGAAATAAAAATTTTCAAAACCGGTCCAGTGGTTGTGGGACTGTCTGAAGGTTTTTTCCTCTTACAGAATGCAAAGTGGAGTAGAGTTTTTTCTATTTCTCTCAAAAATGGAGGGTGCTGGGTGGCAGGCGACCACTGATGACATATCTAGAGATCATAAGCTTTCATATGAAATAAAAATTTTCAAAACCGGTCCAGTGATTGAGAGACTGTCTGAAGATTTTTCCTCTTAGAGAATGCAAAGTGGAGTAGAGTTTTTTCTATTTCTCTCAAAAATGGAGGGTGGTGGGTGCAGGCTGCCACTGATGGCATATCAAGGCGTCATAAGCTTCCATTTGAAATAAAAATGATCGAAACCGGTCGGATGGATGCGGCTGGGTCCTCTGGTTTTGCTAATTATTTTAAATATATATATAAAACTGTACTTAATACTACTTTTTTTAAAATCATTTTTAAATCATTATAATATAAGAAAATAAGTTAGTTTTGCAGAAGTTGCTAAGAAATGTTAATGATGCTACTGCATAAACATTGATTATACTTTATAAAGGCACTTATGACACTATAAAGAAAAGTCAAGATATTATTTTTGACTCGCTAATACCGCCAACTCGTGTTCACTTTTATATCCTTTAGGTAAGCATGGTCGGTGCGGAAAATGAAAAAAATATTTTTCGATTTAATTTTTTTGATTAGGTAGAGGGTTTTTTTTTGTTTTTGTTCATTCCTTTAGGTTAACTGGGTCGGCGTGGGAAATTTTTAAAAAATCTTCTTTTTCGATTTAAAATAACTTGATTTTTTTAATCTGGTTTTTTCTGGTAAGCTGGTTTGGCATGAAGTATTGTTTAAAACGTCTTCTATTTTGATTTAAAATGACTTTAAATATTTTTTGTATGTAGACTGTTGTGAGGAACATTCAACTATACTGTCAACTAATATCAAGTATACTGTTTTGAAATTTTGAAAATAGTTGAATTGGCAACTGAAATTTGCACCCAAATACTTTTCCATTAAATTTGATAAAAAAATAATATTCAAGGAATTTGGATTTCGTTTCTTTCAATGAAGCAATGAAGAACTTATGTGAGTTCCTCAGATAAATTGAGATGGCTTGTACTAATTTGGTTATTAGAGAACACTAGAAATGTCCTGGCTACCGATAACAAAAAAGGCAACTGCCGATGAGCCTGCCCTCAGTTGAAATAATAATATTGTTACGAAAATCAGAATGTAAAACAACGAAGAGGATAATAAAAAAAATGGCGAATATTCCAGCAAAACACGAAGCACAGGTAACAAAACTAAACAGCAATTGTATAAATTAATAACACATTCAGATCACTAACAAAGTCAGTATCAGTACTTTCAATAGCGCTTAGCTTCTATCAGCTCACCAGCTTCCACTGAGGTCAAAACTCCATAGAGTTTGATTCACATGTTTGGGCAATTCGTCATTTATATCTTTTCCGACAGGTCGTGATGTCACATGGAATTATCTCGAAAGATCTATAAACTAGGTTACTAATAGAGATAGGGCCATAATTCTTGTGTTTTCTAGAACCTTCATTTTGTCGTAAATAGTCGGCCAGTTTATCCTTAAGGTCGGGGGTCATTGGCTTCCATTCCCTTACGAATCTCTATAAATACCTCTTGCCTATCATAGGATTAACATGGCAGGAAAACAATATAACAGATTCGTAACAATATAATAAGTTCGAGCGATCACAAGTAATGTGATAAATTTTTTGAGTAATGCGATTATGATCTTTCACTGTGAAATTATACTTTCTAATTTATTTATGCGTCTTTTTTATAAAAAAATAATTTGTTTTCCCCTTTTCTTCGTCCTCCACCTAGTTTCCATATTAGGTATACTACCAACCATCAAAGGTAAAAAATATTTACATAAAAGAAAAAATAAAAATAAAAAATGTAATGTGTGTTTATTATTCAGTAACTTTAGTACAAAATGCATCTACTATGAAGAAAAATTAATGTACACTCCGCATCTTATCTAAGCAAACAAAGAATATCCTTAACGCAAGAAAACAAATTTTACAAAACAAGGCAGAAGCTATTACCTTAAAGTATCATATATCTCACACACAACTTTAATGTTTTAAATAATTGATACATTTTACCATACGGAGAATTAAAATTTTCATTTTTGTTGCACTAATTCTTTTAAATTATTATCCAGAAGTTAGTCCCAGATTGAAGTCCATAGCATTATGTATTTAATGCAAGATGCCTATAAAGATGCCCGTTTAAAAGTTTACTTTTGTATCTTTTAATCTCGAGCTTGGCTGGAGTTTTTATTCCAACTTTTTGTTGACGAATAAAAATGCTTAAGCTCGCATCTGTTCCACCATAACTCTTAAATGGACGTCATTTGTGAATCATTTTTCATCATTATGGAAACCGTGCTCTTCTCTGCCATAATTACAGAAGAGGAATTTTTGGATAGAGGCATTTTAATGCAGGTAAACACGCACATGTTTTGCTGCTCTCCCGAATTTTTTGGCTCGTATATCTAATACGCTCGTACTTAGAATAAATTATTCGTTTCCAACAGTCATTTGGTTTCGGCGGAAGTATCATTTTTCTGCCTAAATGTAGCATTTTTGCTTCCATAAAGTATTACGTTTCAGAACAAAAAGATAAAGAAAGAAATTCGTAACTATGGTAATAAACGTTAGAAATGCGTTTTTCAGAAATTTATGAAGAATTTAATCTTAGAAGAATAATGAAAGATGCGACTAAAGTATTTTTTGCGTGTGCACTTAGTTAAGTTAATGCATAATGACTAAATTTATAATATACAATTTCAGTACATAACAAGATAAAGGTAAGACGGTGCATTTAACATTTGCTTGAATTGTTGGGAAAGTTCTAAAATTGGCTTCAATAATTTGTATATATTTTGTGCACGTCCACTTTTTATATTAATGGTAGAATCTAAGATAATTTATTTAGATGTAGCGAAGTTTTTTGGGTTTACAAACTAATTTTATAAAGTAAGCAAATGTTTTAAAATTTATAATTCTCAGTGGCGTAGCAACCAGGGGACAAGAGGGGTGTACATACCTTTGCCAGTTTTAAGGATCGCCGTACAATCTAAACATGTGTATGCCATTTTTAAAGAAAAATACAAAGTGGTCATAAATTCAAAGTTTTGGACCCATTTCAAAAATTAATAAAAAAAGCTAATAGCTACGGTTATTTTTTTAATGAGAGTGCATTTTAAAAAGTTTTTCTCGGATAGATAACGCCCCGTCACGGTGGTCGTAAATTATTGGAAATCTCCCTTTTTTGAGAGCCATTATCTGCAAAACTATTAAAGTTAGAAGAAAAGTAAAAAAATGTATTTGTAGGGAATTTTAAAATTTTTAAATCAATTGTAATTCGAAACCCCTGGCGCCATTTAAGCTTGTGAGGCCACTGATGGCGACTGCGATAAAAAAAACATGTCATTTTCCTGGAGCGACTTACTCTTGACTACGCCACTGGTCATGGTGACTAAACGTTAACGCATTTATGCCACTTTTTAAAGTCAAATAGCAAGAGGTGGCGAAAAAAATGCCAAATACCAAGCACCGTGTACACATGTTAAGTCATAGATGATGATACCACTGCTAATCCTACTTGGGGCATTATAAAAATGCTGTACGTTGCAAAAAAAATGTGCGTTGCGTTTGCAACCACATATTTCTACGTGAAAACGACTCCTCTTTATGTCTGTTTGACCCCTAACAACTTTTGACTCACCCTGTATAAAGGCAAGAAAGTTCAACCATGATTGATTATTAAATTAATATTTTTCGAGGAGTCTTGTGAGTAATTTATCTGAATGCGAATACGGATCATGTTTTTTAAATATATATATGCAATAATAATTTTGTTGGTGTAGTCGTTAAGTAATGAACAGGTCGAGTAAATAACTATTTTTCATGCATTATCAATATATGGGAGAGTGGGGGAATATACGTACATCTCGTATGAAAGTTTCAAGTCAAAAGAGAACGGAAAATCCCTGCGTTTTCTCAGATAGGGGATTAACATATAGACACGTGATCAAAGTGAAGGGAATATTAGCTATTTTTAGCAAATTATGTAGGTGTTTTAGGGAAAAGTCTGGCGCCAACAAGACGTTTCTGTAAGCACGTGGCAGCGATTAAAACATTC
>BGPR01047783.1:0-11705 GCA_013235015.1 Araneus ventricosus | reverse complement strand
TGATGTACTTCCGTTCAGTTACGTACACTAACAAAATTGTACTTTTCTCAGTGTTTAAATTAATATGAATCGGTTCAAATAATGATTCATTGCATCAGTCAGATTTTTCTATGATAGTGATTAAAATTTTATTGTTAACATAAACTATTCAATTAGGAAGTATTTCTGTATTTTGTTACACGATGCATTCATTTTATGTACGTTCTTTTCATTTAAATATCTTTCCTAAAGTTTTGATTCACGCAATTACATGTGCAAAACAGCACTTTGTAGTGAAAAGAACATGAATATTACTAATATAATAGAACAGATCTGTCTCTCATTGATCCGGCAACGCTCTGACGTCACTAACAATAAAATTCTCTCCATTGCACTTCGAGACGTTAAACAACATTATTTCATTGTTAGAGCACCTAAATTTCAGTAATTTTAAATTTAAAATAGTAATTGTTGTTCCAATTTCAAATTTAATAGCTCTAAAATAGCGAAATAAATTTTGTATCGATTGGTATAAAATTTATCTCGCTATGATCAATAGTTCCCGAGAACTTTTAAATTATATTAATCATATATTTCAAATTAATTTCCGTTTTTTTATAGAAAGTAGTAAATCACGTCACGCGTGATGTAGTTTGGACGCCACGATGCATCTGATTACGTTGATCATAAAAATCATGTTAAACTTTTCTCTCGCATATATATCTTCTTAAGGTATCCGACTGGTTTAAAATCGTCGTTTTTGATGATATTATCAAAACAAATTATGCCTTAATTGTGTAGGCTGTTTAATCAGCTTTCTAAAACTGTTTCACTTTTTACTTTACGTGAATTACAAATGGAGTTACAGCTGTTTTATTACCGAACTGTAAGCATTATTCTATGTTGCATGAAAACTTTAAATGTGTTTTCTGAGAAATGATATTTTTAAGGAAAACTGTCGACCGTAACAATGAATTCTCAAAAAGTTATTCAAGTATTTATATGAAATTTTCTGAGATTGTTTTCTGTAATATGCTCGATGTTTTCCTCTAAAAACTAAGGTCAATTTTAAAATCAAGTATTATTTTTAAGTGCTTAAATATAAACGAAAAGCATTTTTTATGAAAAATTACCAGTTTAGTAACTAAATTCAGCTATACCTCAACACTATTTTGAAGTACAAGAAAGATTTTAGAGCATGACACAGATAACTATCATAAAGATGTATTCCTACAAGGACTTATGTATATTTAGAATACGATTTTATCTATGGCTGTTAGCGTATGGCAAATATTTTAGTTATTTTTCTTCAAATTTCTCAGTTTTTTTTTTAAATATTATTTTGAAAGTCTAATTTTACAATATTTTCTTAGTTTTAAAACATATGCAGTTGAAATATATATATATAAGTTATTTTTCAAAAAAATGTCTCCGAACACAGTCGGATACCTTAAACACGTCAAATTTGACGGGAAATCTCTCGAATGAAGAGGCAATTTGCACCCGTCATGCCATAAAGGGTGATTTTCTAGTTAAAAATATTATGCAATTAAAATAAATGTACTATAATATTTGCATTGACGAAAACATATTCTTTGTAAAAAAATTCCGAATTTCAAGACTTTAGATTTCCACGACATTATATTATCTCCTGCAGATAGCACTGACGAAAAATAATCAATATTGCGCGTTAATAATAAATTAACAAGATTGAAGAATTACCGCGAAATACGACCTTGAAAGGACAACGAGTAATTAGAAAAATAAAATATTCTGGCAAATATTATGAATTGCTTGTTATTGTATAGTCCAAGAAGAAAATAATTAAAGCTTAATAATGGAAATTAAGTAATGGGTTTTTTGCAACCTAAAAAATTGGAAACAAAGCCATTTAAATCTTTATCAAGGTTCATTTACTGCTTCTATGATTATCTATTGATAAATTTTTCTTTGAATAAGCTTTTGAAATGTTTTCGGTGAAGTGTTGAGTGTAAAATCTTTAAAGAAAAAGTTATATAGCTGTTATTGTGGCATTATAGAACAATTTCAAATACGAAATATTTTTCTTGAATATAATCAAACAGAAAACCCCAGGCTTTTTATTAGTTTGGTGATATTTCAATTTGAAAATATATCAACAGAAATATGTATAGCATTAATACAGATAGAATGGGAAAGTTCAGTAGCTTTTGGAAACACGTGAAAACAATATATGAAAATTATTATAGAAAAATCATTTTAATCTCAAATATGCAAGTGAAATGTTACACAAAAATTTATTTATTTAAATATTGAGGGCGAAAAATGCACTGAAATCGCAGAAACGACGATGAAATCCGAAACGCATTCTCATTGGACGAATAGATTATGACGTCACATGTGCCCTTCTCATCCGCAACTCGTATCATCGTTTGCAACTTCTCGGTTATATCCGGAGCGTAAAATTGGTCCCTTAGTCCATATTTTTTGTGAATGCCTTTAAAGAAAGTGCATCTCTGTGAATGAAACAGAAAGATATTCTCACAATCAGCACTCAGATGTGACAAGTTCTTCTGTAGTATTTTTATATATCTCAGTCTTTGAAAGTTTCGGAATAAAGCAAACTACTCACTTTCTATCAGTAAAATCCTTCTCTCCTCCTTAGTTTAATACAAGGGAAGCAGCACAAATTTGTTATCAGTACATGTATTTGTAATTATTCAGTTCCGTCAAAGAAACTGGACAGAAAACGTTGCTGGACCCTTTCCTTGAATGCATTCAGTAACTGGATCGAAGTTATATACTATACACAATAGACTTCGCCTTCGGGAGAACGGGTAGGTTTTCAAACGCATCAGACAGCAATAAATTGAAGAGGGGCCTTCGGACATCCAGACGAGACGCTGCGATTTCTGTTGCAGAAGAAAGAATGAAAAGCTAAGAACCTGATTTTGCATGTTCTGTGAAATTTCGTATGCCTACAAAAAAAAAAAAAAAAAAAACAGGAATTTAATTATTTCAGAAGTTCCGCTCCAAATAAATTCAGGTACGGAATTTTTTTTCTTAAATCAGACATGACACATTTTCACGAAGAGGCTGATTTTAGAATTTTCGGCATCGAATTTTATCATTTCAATTTTCTTTTAAATAATAATTCTACAATATTATTAATTATCTTATTTTATTAATTATCTTATTTATTCTATTGTTTAATTAATCATACTTATTTAACTTCTCGGGTTTATGTTTGGCACAATTCATTATTTATGAAGTTCAGCTTTTTTTGTTCCAAGCCTGTGTCATGTCTGTTAAATACATGTGTGCCTTACAAAAATTAATTTTATTTTATATAGTTTTCTTTACTATATGCTATGAATAATAACTTATATATAAAGAAACCCATATAAATTTATAATAATATTCAAACACTGCCAAATGCGACCGATCTAGGAATTTAAGGGCTGAATTTTATTCATTGAATCTAAATGATTTATTTTGCATCAAAAATTAATGTAGAAAAGGGCTCGATTCTGGCCTGAGCCTCCAAAAATTGTAGAAATTAGTGATCTAGGCTGAAGCCAACATAAGTTGTAGAAATACGGGTTGCATGTTAAACAATACCTGCTTGAGCAACCATAAATGTAGAAAAAGCATTATCTTATGGGCACTCTAGGGGTAAATGCACCAAAGATAAAGGATGAGAAACAGGAGTTAAAAACTAAATTATTTATTATTAGAACAACATAATATGAAATGAGAAAAGTATTTACACAGGTATGATTTACATTTTAGACAAGAAAGATTTAGGGTTGTTACTTACTTAAGTTATTAACTCACACCTCGTTTAAACATTATTTAACAGCCATCGCCTATCACCGCCGTGCTGACAAGGAAAAGATCCCCGTAGCTGCTGCCTAAGCTCACCAATCCTACCGCATGTCTGTTCTGTCTCAATTCAAAAAGTCATCTCCTGAGGATTCAAACATTACACTTTGTTTTAATGGAGAGCTTACACCTACGCATCACGTGATTGCCACGAAGAGACAGCGTGATCTTTATCTCCCGATATCTTTCCGCTGACACAACAATATTCAAATGAGCTTGTACGGAAAGTGAAGAATTATTATTAGGAAGGAATTAAACTTACGCTTTTAAGCTAGACTGGGAAAATACAATTCCTACCTTAATTCTGTGAGTTATTTTCTTGCAATACAAATGAAAACTATTTTCATCATAAAAATATCACGAATTTAAACTTATTTTTAAGATATTCTAATTAATGTTCAATGGTACTGTAATTTTTTTTTGAAATATAAGAAGCATTTGAATATCCATTGAAATATTTTATGCGGTAAAATAACAAGAGCAAAATTTTTTAAAATCTGAAAGAAGGTTGAAGAGCCTCTGTGCTATCGCCCCTCAAAGAGTTAAAAATATAAATCCCATGCAATTAAATAGAAGCAAAAAATAATCAAATTTAATTATTGCCTTAAAATTGCTGCTAATCTCGCTTTATACTTATGTTTAAAACAAAATGGACATCGAATTTAAGGCTTTTTTATTCTGTGCTTCGTTATATACAATTTTAATAGATATAATATCGATAAACTAGGGGATTCTGTTCTCTAGTCTCTCTCGCTTTCGATCGCCAACCCCTAAGCTGCTTAAGCAGTTTCATTCGTATTGCTTCGCGATCCGAGCTTGCTTCGCTCACTCATCGAATACTGAAGTATTTTATTCTAGGCAGTGGCGGACTGGCGAGGTTGCCAGCTTGCCCGATGGCAAGTGGGCCCCCTTAAACAGAAGACAATTTGGGCCCCCAGGAAATGTGGGAGAGAAAAAAAGAACTATTTCTCTCCAGTAAACTTTTCTAAAGCAAATAAATAAAATAGCAGTGTTTCTTCTATAATATTTAACTTGCGGAAATTAAAATCAAATAACTTTAATCTTAATTTCGTTATTTTAAACGTAGAAAATTAAAGAGTGTTAAAAGGGATTTATTTTAAATAAGCGGAAAAATGAAATTAAATATATAATTAAATTAATATAATTAAATATAAAAAATTAAAAATTAAATATATAATTTAATATATATAATATATATGAATTAATGTTACGATTATAGATAGGTGTGGGCCGTCACTGACTCCTGGCAACCATTATTTTCAGACCCAGTCAGCCACTGATTCTAGGTATGATTATTAATATCACAGAAATAATTATTACTCTGACTTAATAATTTACAAACAATATACAACATAAATAACATGGAAAACCTTTGATTTACATGCATTTAAAGGGGGAATCACTGTTAGGGTTATATTAATTTAATGTTGCAAAAGTGTGCAGTTTTATCATTCACCATAAGCAGAATGAAGTAAATTCACTTACAGTAAAAATATATCTGGAACGAAATAGTATGTACAAACACGTTGCCAAAAAAAAAAAACTTATCTATATATTTACACGTTGCAAACATTATGCAACTTCAATCATTCTCCGAGAACAGCATGAAAGAGAACCTCTCTCAGGTAAAATTGGTTCTGTGGTTCTATTTTTAATTATATTTACACATTACAAAAAGTATGCAACATGTTCATTCACTATAAGCAGCATGAAGAAAATTCACTTACAGTGAAAATATATCTGGGATGAAATAGTCTGTACAAACGCGGTGCCAAAAAAATTTAATCTGTATACAGCGTTTCCACTTATATACGTTACACCCCCCCTAAACGGTGGCAGATTAGGTCATAAAGTTGGTGTCTAGGTATAGTAAAAAGGCTATGCGCTACTCGATGAGACAACTTATAACGCTATCTATCGGCAAATTTTGGAATTAGCGGTCCTATCTATTAAAGGGTATAAGATACGGGGAAAAAGTCAGCAACAAAGTTACAGATCATCTTCGATTTAGTACGAAAAGACACCTTGAGTGCAATAATGCTAAGAATAAAACGTGCAAAATGCGCATTTGGTTGCTCGCATTTTCAGAAATTTTGACGTCATATGACCGGAATAGAAGGAGAAAATGTTATTTTTGGGGCAAGAAATGACACTATTATACTTTTTCTTGTGGAAATCACTCAAACAGCAGGTGTATGGACCTTTCCGCGAGCATTGAAGAACGTATTACTGTTGCTTGTTTTTGCGCACCAACTACATGATAAAACGACTGGAAGGTGAAATTTAAACAAGGATTCAAATCTGCATTGCAGATGACGGAGAGCACTTTGAACAAAGAAAATAAAGTTATATTGTGATAACTAATTTTTTTTCTCGTTTTAACCCGTTTAGAGACGTCAAAGTTTCAGAAATCGAGAACAAACAAATGTGCACTTTAAACGTTCATTTCTTCGTATTAATGTGTACAAGGTACTTTTTGTACTAAATAGAAGACGCTCTACAATTTTGTAATTGAACTTTTTCCCGTATCTTATACTGTTTTCGATATAGGATAGGTAATTCCAAAATTTGCCGATAGATGGCGATGTAAGTTCTCTCATCGAGTAGCGCATAGCCTTTTTACTATACCTAGACACCAACCTTATGGCCTAAGCTGTCACCGTTTAGAAGTTAAGGGGGATGTAATGGATGTATGTTGGAACCCTGTATATATACTGTTTTGACATTTATGTGACTACACATTTGAGACTTGGAAAGATTCAACTAAGAGGAGTTGAAGCGTGATATGTCATCTCTCAACTAATGAAAATGCAATGAATACTAAGATACATCTTTAATTCTATTATTCATCCGATTAAAGAATACATAAGAGCATTTAGTCGATAAATGACTAATTAATTCTAGATATATGGCGAACATGGGTGCAAAAATTCAAAATTTTAATACCGAAATGGTATTTCAGATAGTCCCAATAGTCTTGTCTATTCGAATGAATTGAAATTTTTGCAAGTAAACAGTATGAGACGAAGATGAATGTTTATAATCTTGCCAAAAGCGATTATGCAAAATTCTTTGCAAGCTTCATAGATACCAGTTAGGAATTCCGACCTGCCGAAGCATGCGGAAGAAAACAGAAAAATCTGACCTGCAAAAAAGTGCTCTATAAAGACTTAATTATGACCACCAAAGACTCTCTGTCATGAATCAAGAATACGAGAACGCGTTCACTAAAAATTTAAAAAGGGAGACTCTGGAAGTCGCATGTATACAGAGCCAACAACCTACATCCACTATCTGACAGGAAAAAATCTAAAGACCTATTTTTTTCTTCCTTTTAAAAAAAAATTTTTTTTAATTCACTTGTCCACAATTTTCTGTCCTATATTAAAAGTGATCCTCTAATCATGTCCCTCAACACAGAATATGTTACATAAGATGCGGATCACCATAGCAAAATTTTTACAATATTATTTACATGTATCCAAGCACTATTCCAAATACAAAAATCTAATATTTGAGTATTATCTAAATATAGTTTCCAAAATTTAACTCCATTAACTCCTTGAAATTTACGTAAACACAATATAGGATACAATTCCCAAACAATTAAAAGACTGTATAGCACACAATATGTTGAATATTACATGTTTGTTGTTGAAAACAATTAATCCAATTGTGAAGTTGCAGAAATAGAATTCTCTGAATTCCAAATCTCCACATTTAGAAAATTTGCCATATTGACAGTGCATATTTTGAGGAATAGCTTCTTACAGAATGAGCATCTAGAATTACCATATTTCCTAAACTAACCCCTACAGTCTACAACTTCAGCAAGCTTCATACAACTCTTTTGAACTACATGACATTTTCGAACAGGAAATACACTGCCATTTAAGTAGGAAGGTAATATTTTGGTGTACTAGTTGGCAATGCTGGCTTTCATCTCAAACATTTCACTTTCCCATTGTTGCTTGCCATTTCTAATGCTAAATTTGGTTTTTATAAAACCCATTTGCAACCATGACTCGCGCACTATCATCTTGTCAGAGGTCAAGCGTTCTCAGACATTCGGTTTTGTTTTTTTAATGTAAAAGTGAAGCGCCCAGTGGATATCCACACAGATATCGCTTCTCATTACGGGAATTTAATGATTCGACAAAATGTAACGGAATTGTATAGTAAATTCTTTGTAGGAAGGGCCATTTTAACGATATACAGAAAAGTTAAACTATGTCTGTGTGTTTGATTTCTAGTAATGATCTCCAAAAGATTTAGGAAGTAACTCCAGTAGAACAGCATTTAGAGAAGTGCATGAAATAATACCTAACATTCTAGGACTCTGTAGTTGAAAAGAGGCCTTAAAATTGTACTGTATTTCTGGGATACAGATTCAACACCACTTAACAAATACTCGGTCAATAGTGTAATCTTTGTAGCAAAGTAAAGCATGTACCTGCAAATATGAAGGGGAAAATAGCAGAGGGCAATTAGCAGAGTTCGAGAAACTGGTTTGATCATTGTTTATTTTAAACACATAGCACGTAAGACACAGACATAGAAGGACGTTTCACAAGCACAGTTCAAAGTACATCATTAAGCCTCTTACCGGCTCTCCATGAAAGGAATCATGGGATATATATATGATGTCACGCAGTGACGTATTGCATCATGACATCGTCACAATAGCTTGTGATTGGTTAGAAGATTGAATGAGGAGACTGAAGGAAAGTTAACTGCGTATAATTTCCAACAGAATGACATATAGTTGATGTTTTGTCAGATTAATGTATTTTAAATGAAAACGATCCACTGCATCTTTCATTTTTGAGCACACCTCGTACTTGAATGAAAATTATTAAAAAGAAATACAATGCAACAGGAAAAGTTTGACCTCTTTGCTGTTCGAATAATTGATCTCTACGTCATCAATAGCAATGCCATAAAACATTTTTCCGATGTTATTAGAATAATATTGATGTTATTATGGTTATAGTCGCGAATTGCTCTCGATGCTGTTAGAATACTAAAAATATGAGTTGTTTTTGGTGTTTAACTGTGGAATAACGACAGGAAACAAATTTCAGATCTCGCGCTTATTCTATTTTATTTAATTAAGTTTATTTTGAGCTAAAATGAGACATAAAATAATCTCGGTTATAAATATTATAGAAGAATAAACAAATAATTTCGGACAATAATGCAACAGGAAAAGTTTGTCCTCTTTGCTGTTCGAATAATTGATCTCTATGTCATCAATAGAAATGCCATAAAACATTTTTCCGACGTTATTAGAATATTATTGATGTGATTATGGTGATAGTCGCGAACTTTCTCTCGATGCTGTTAGAATACTAAAAATATGAGCTGTTTTTAGTGTTTAACTGTGGAATAACGATAGGGAAATAATTTCAGATCTCGCTCTCATTCTATTTTATTTAATTAAGTTTATTTTGAGCTAAAATTAGACATAAAATAATCTCGGTTATAAATATTGTAGAAGAATTAACAAATAATTTCGTTTGTCTAATAAAAACAGTGTTCCTTTGAACAATTTCATGGGCTTTCATCATGCACTTTGATGAAAATTCATTCATTAAATGAAGCTCAACAAGAATTGAAAAATTAGACACAATCAATGCACTAAAGGTTTCCATTTTAAATATAGGCTTACAAAATTCATTTTTAATTGAATGGATAATATTAATAATTTAAATAACGCTTAAATAAAGACGAGAATGCTTTATATATAAGTGTGCATTTAAAATTAATACTAAAAGGTTTTAATCAGAAGATTGCTCTAGAATTTGAAAGGGTTTCTGCCGTAACTTGTAATTGGGAAAAGACATTTAGAAGATTGTGTTTCAAAATAGTTTTCCAAGCATAAGAGAGTGATTAATACACTATTACATTACGAATATTCCGATGGCATTTAGAGTAAGATAAGTTATTTATTTGTGTTCTGAATGAAATAATGAAAATAGTAATTATGAAATTAGTATGCTTTTAAATTTTAATCCGCTGAATAGTTTCAGAAATGATACTGCATTATTGTTAAGGCAGCAAACTATTTTCGATAACATGTATGGCTTTTGTAAATGTAAACATACCAAAAATAATTAATAAACATAATTATTTTATGTTAGACGCATGTGGCCACCATCTATTTTACTGGGAATATTTGTTGTGTTAATTTCAGTTGTAACTATTATGCATGACTTGATATTTATTGTTCTCTCAACAAAGAAATTTTAAGCATCAAATTGTGGCAGACATTTCAACTGTGCTATTTGCCTGTTCTATTTATTTTGTACATGAATCGACCTAATGGAATCAAGTCACATGACACATAAGCATGAAAGCGTAATTATCCACGTCGTCTAACACCTAATATCACATTATATAACGCGGTATCTTCACTTTATTATCTCTCATATAAAATGCGCAGTCGATTCTAGCATTAAAATAATACTGTGCATTTTACTTTTACTATATTAGGGTGTCTAACAGCATGTTAGGTGGATTGAAAAATACTAATAATAAAGTAAAATAAGAGCCAATATAATCTTTCAGCCTATCGGATATAATACTTAATATCTTAGAGGGCTCTGTAAACATATTTCACAAAGGAATTTTATGAAATAAAATAAGGAAGTAAAATTCCATATCTGTATCCCAAAGAATCTGAAAAAGTAAATATAATCTTCATTTCTTAGCTTTCAATAATGGATGACAATAACGTGAATAAATATTTGTAAAAACAATGAAAACGGGTTACATTTCATTTCAACAATGAAAAGTATTGTAACAAATATTGCCTGTAAAGTATTGATATTTTTAAATTAAGGAATCAATTTTGCAATTATATTTGTATCTCTAAAAAACTTTTTTTAAATTTTATTGTGGAATACATATTATTTTTGGGTAATAATGTTTTCAAAAGTTATCGCAAAAAATGCAAAACTTTTTCTTAATTTTTAATTAGCTAATATTTTAATTAAATTTTGAAAAAAATATCTGAGAACACCGTAACACACTCCAAAGTATATTTGGCCAAACTTGATGATTCTAAGTGAAACAGTTTACCCTGTAGAGTGGTACACATTTGCTTTTATTATTGGTAGATATTTGTTTATTATTTTAGGGTAATCCGGAAGTCAATAAAGAAATCAATGATTTGGAAATGAATGAAAATAGAAAGATGGCGTTTGTTAAGAAAGGTTTAAAGCGATGACATAATTTTTGTCAGGAAACCAGAATTTGATGCTAGCATAGTTTAAAATTTTACCACAAGACAGCTCTGCTGTTGGTGGTGCGATGTGTTTTAATGTAGAAGACGCTGGACGTAACAACATTTTACAAATACTCCTTCTGCCTTCGTCATTCAAGAGCATAATGTGCCTTAATAGAGAAACTGAGGATGTACAATCTGGTAAAATTCTATATCATGACAAAAGAAAGCTTGTTGGGAAATAACCGCCAGAAAAGAGCTTAGCAAACAGTGATGTTAACGCAGAAACTCACAAATCTGATTGCATCTTTGTCAAATACAAAATTTAAAAGACAAAGCTTAACCTTTAGTCTTCGGGTACTTAAACCAGAAGAACTGCTTTGAATACGGGCATATTATCAGAACCTTGTGTCTGGTACAGAAGTTGCACCAACCTTCATTCAAAGGTAAAAAAATTTCTGGTATAACAGAAGTAATGAAAGCCCGTAAGGAAGAAGTTAATCAGAATTTATGAATACAGACTTTGAGGAAGATTTTCATCAAATAGATGCATTCAAGCATGGTTTTTTGGACGCCCAAGGTTGCTATTAGATGGAGCATCATTCTTGTTACA
>BGPR01047782.1:0-11705 GCA_013235015.1 Araneus ventricosus | reverse complement strand
ATGAGATTATATCTGTCTTCATTAATTTTATAAAACTCAGCTCCACATGGAACAGGTTCAAGGATCGTATTGAAATAGTCTTCCATTCGAATAAGTGACTATCACAATGAGTAAATGTTAGCTTCCATTATAAGTTAATGTTCCATTACTTCAATGCTGTTTTTATTTTTTAGGATATGGAGCTGCTACTATTATAATACAGTAGACTCGCGATTAACCGGGATCGGACTATCCGGGACAAACCCTCATCCAGAATAAAGGAAGCGGAGATTGCGACCGTTGAAATGAGCGGGAAGACCGCATTCTTCTCAACACTTCCTATTATATTGGACTCGTCCAGCCGACCTTGAGTCCAGGCAGATTCCAGTTCGACTATTCTGAAAATGTGGATGAAGAATCAGTGGAACAATGGATTAACGAAGATTCGACATTGGAATATTGTGAAGTTTTAAGTGACGATGATATTGTTTCCCATGTAACTTGTGGTTCAGAAGAAACAAGGGACTTGAAGAATGTCCTGAAAGTGATGAGGAAAATCTTGTAAGTCATCAAAAATTAAGTCACGGTGACGCATTAGTACACACTGAGGCGTTACTTAATTATTTGGAGCAAGAAGATGAAAGCACACCTGCAGAAAAAATGATATTGAGAAATCTGCGTAGTATAATTCGTCGAAGAGTAAATAAAAAACAAAAACAGACTTCTATCATTTCATTCTTCACAAAACAGTGAGGTAAACTACATCTCTGTTTTTCTTTTTAAGGTATCCGACTGGTTTAAAATCGTCGTTTTTGATGAAATTATCAAAAACCTTTTTATGAATTAATTTTGTAGCCTGTTTAACCAGCTTTCTAAAACTGTCTCACTTTTTACTCTACGTGAATTAGAAATGGAGTTACAGTTGTTCTATTACCGAACTGTAAGCATTATTTTATGTTGCGTGAAAACTTTAAATGTTTTTTTCTGAGAAATGATATTTTTGAGGAAAACTGTCAACCGTAACAATGATTTCTCAAAAAGTTATTCAAGTATTGATATGAAATTTTCTGAGATTGTTTTCTGTAATATCCTCGATGTTTTCCTCTAAAAACTAGGGTTAATTTTAAAATCAAGTATTATTTTTAAGTGCTTAAATATAAACGAAAAGCATTTTTTTATGAAAAATTACCAGTTTAGTAACTATGTTCAGCTATGTCTCAAAACTATTTTGAAGTACAAGAAATATTTTAGAGCATAACACAGATAACTGTCATAAAAATGTACTCCTACAAGGATTTATGTATATTCAGAATATGATTTTATCAATGGCTGTTAGCGTAAGACAAATATTTTAGTCATTTTTCTTCAAATGTCTCAGTTTTTTTTTTTAAATATTATTTTGAAAGCCTAATTTTCCAATATTTTCATAGTTTTAAAACATATGCAGTTGAAAAATAACATTAAAAATATATATATGTTATTTTCAAAAAAAAATGTCTCCGAACACAGTCGGATACCATAACGAAAGGGAGTGGCAATTTCAGAGTGACATTCGGACGGCTGCCGTCTTTTGCTTGAAGGGACGTATGGGACGGTCCCGTATTTATAGAGTTAATATTGCTAATACCCATTAATTTTAATTTTAGCATTCTAAAATTAACCACTGACCTTTTTGGGGAGACTTAACAAAAAAGTGGGGATATCGTTGTAATAATGTCTCGACTTCTAAATGATTTCCGTGCAGTACAGTACGTGGTTTTTTTTTTGGGGGGGGGGGATTTTCAGGGGCATTTCGGATAAACGGGTTGGTATTAACCGGGGTTTTACTGTATTAATAAAAACTTATTTTCGCCACGGGCTGGTTGCAGGAGATGGGGAGAACATATGGCATAAGCGACACTTAAAAATACAAAAAGACTAATCAAGGGCCACGGAAGAAAATAAAGTTTGGGAATCTCTGTTATAAGACTCTGTTATAAGGTTTTATTATGAATGAAGAATGTTCGATTTAAATGGATATAGAACATGTGAATCATCTATTTAACAATATTGAGTTGTAGATAAAACATTGTATACTAACATGATAATTAAAAAAACTTGAAAATACTTCATTTAATTATTAGTTCAATTAATTGTGAATTGTGAAATACCCTCTCATTGTTGGATTTATATTATTTGAGTATGTTAGATCTATTAAATTAGAAGAAATACTAATACAGCCAGAAAATATTAACTACAGCACTTATTAAGTCGTGTACAAACAGCAATTCGGAATCTACAATTTGTATTAAGGTAATTAAGATAATTTGTTATACATTCATTATTAATTACTTCCAACTATTCATTGTATGAACAATGAAGTCAAGCGCTTTTGACAGTCATTTAAATTCCATTTATATTTTCTACATATTATGAACAATACATTTAAGATGAAATAATTAGAATTTTCCCTTCGCGCATATTTGAATTCTTACCTGGAACGCAAGCTTAATTGATGCATAGCATTGTTACTTCATTTGCGAGCCCATTTGTAATTGCGTTGAGATGCACACATACTGCGCAGACGATTTGTTTCAAATGCTTTACGAATTAATCCATTATATCTGGAATGTGAAGCAGTTTATTCTGATATGTTTTAAATACATTTTGATTCAGTGTTATATATAAATTAGAAAAATTCAAACTTTCTTAACATTAGTTAATTGCAAGGCGTATAAAATTGTCTGCAAAAACTAATCCAAAAATTAGAAAATTATATTTAAATTAATAATATTAATAGCGGAATGCGTGATTTTTGACATCTGATTTAATGTCCTTTCTGTTTAAATCTTTCGTCGTTTAAATGATGATATCATTATTATCTGAAGCCAAATTGCTTTGACAGCCATTTTAATTCCAATTATGATATATGAGTATTCAAATTCTTAGAATATTAATCATTTTATATCATTCTCTAGAATATTTCCATTTATGTCAGATGTACATGCAGATTAGCGATGCAATCGCACTACAACTTCATTTGTATCTCATTTTAAATTAATTGAGATGTTTATAAATTGAACAGACGATTTATTTAAAATTCTGCCAGAATCTCTAAATAATTCACTCATTTCATTGGAACTCAACCTCATAAACGATTTATCTCCCAACTACCGAGTCATTTTTCATTACATTTATATTTCCATATACGGCTCAGTCAATTAACTTAGAATTCTTCCAGAACTTTTAATTTTGCTACGATTCTCTTATGCCAGATGGAAAAATTAGAGTATTTATTTTTAGAAAGGGAGATAAAAAAGGACCTATAGTTTATAGCAGAATTATACAAGAATTATTTTCATGGTTTTTTCGTGAAACATAAATACGAAGTAAAATTTAACAATTCTCAGATAAAATAATTGCAAACGCTTCTAATAAATAAACGCGTGAATATTGCTTTCAAGTAATTAAAATAAATTTTCACATGTTGGAATATTTAAAATATTTTAACATTCGTATTAAGATACCTTGTGTTTATGCCAGTTTTTATCCTCCTTTTCATGCAGGGTGATTCAAAAAAGCACACAGATTACAAATGGCTATAACTTACTTGGAAACAACGATGCGAGGAAAACAGGTTTATTTGTGTTAAGCCGTCAGCTCTCTAATGTTCAATTCATTTTAAACTGTACTTACTTAAAAATTATAACAGTTACAAAAACTATATTTAGTCCAGTTTATTATGCGTTTACTAAGGATTCATACCTTGTAAAGCAATAAGGATGTACTTCAATAATTGTGCTGTTCTATTTCGTTTTCTATAACCTCTGCACTCGGGGTAAAACCGAGTACTCCAAATGGCGTAAGACCGGGACAGTCAGTAATGATGATTCGTCCGATTAAGACGTTAAAACACATCATACGTTGATTCTTTACATTTTAATGATACATTTTCTAATTTAAATAAAAAAAGAAAGATTAATCCAATGTAAAAACTGTCTTAGCTCTGCCCACGAAAGCTGCAGTGGTGCGGAGGTAGAAGACAACTGCTTTACATGTGATTTTTGCAACTAATATACTTAAATTGTCATATTGATTGCAACTTTTCCACTGAAAATCGAGTTTTCCCAATTCCCCATAAAGTTAATATGTGTACCCACTAGTGGGGTAAAACGGGGTATTTCTCGGAGAGATATATTGTGCTCCAATAATCAATGAATATTTTAATAAAATTCGAGAGCTCTATGTCGAATAGTTCAGCTCCAATAGGCCTTCGAACCTTAACTATCCTGTTTGACCCCATTTTCTCCTATATGATAATTGTCCTATGTGACTTTTACTCCCTTTTACGTTGACACTAAGAAACATGTTCGCAGCCACACATGCGTTTTCAATTGCCGCATTCATGTTCTATACAGGGTGTTTCAAAATATCTGCCAAAACTGAAAGGGTAGATCAGGCATATGATAAGCATCCAAAATCGCCTAGGAACATGGGTGCACAAACGCCATCTAAAGGCAACAGATGGCATTTAAAATAATACAGCACTTGCCACAACTGCCGACACTTCTTGAAATTTGCACATTTTTTCAAATATCTCCTCGAACTTCTACCGTATAAAGAATAGTTTTTAATTCACAATTTACATTGAAGATTCGGTCTCGAGGGCATTTTGGGGACAGACCAGAAATTGATGATGTCGAAAAGGGATTTTGGCTCATCCCATTTCACAGAAATCTGATAATGGTTTGCAACTTCCGTCAATTATTTTGTGTTTGTGAGCAATATTTACATGCATGTTCGTAAAAATATCTGGAATATTCGGGAAGATATGAAGTTTCTCGAAAAAATGCCAAATTTTTTCGCATGTGTTTTGCTTATTACTTGCAGCATTTTCAACAAAATTGTATGAAACTTGCAGAATATGTGATAATATGCTAGAATAGCATTGTCTAAAAATTTAAAGTAAATACTTTGAATCTTAAAGGAGATATAAACATTTGTAGTAAATTATTTTTTACTGCGCATGCGCTAAAGGTAGCCTAATTTTTCTTTCCTAGCTTCAGAGCCACATAAATAGGGCAACTTGTATAAAAATTCAAGTTCAATACCCTTAAGATTCAAAAAGATATCGACATTTTAGGCAGCACTGTTTTATTTTAAATGCCATCTGCTGCGTCTAGATGGCGTTTGCGCACTCATGTTCCTAAGTGATTTTGGATGCTTATCGTATGCCTGACCTACCCTTTAATTTTCCACAGATATTTTTGAAACACCCTGCATGTTGTTAAAAATCGTCTGGTGGGTGTAGGTGAATGCAGTCCAGCAAGTAGGATAATAAAAAAATAAATGACTCTTAATTGATGAATATTACAGAAGCGCAAAACGTAGCACAGATAACAAAATTACGCAGCACTTTTATAAACTAATAACTCAAACAAGCAGCAGATCACTAATAAAAATTAGTCACAGCACTATTAGTAGCACCCAATGTCTCAGTTCGCCAGTTTCAATGCTGGCCAAACTCCAACTGACTGACTCTTGGTTTCAGAAATTGCTTTTATACCCTTTCGAACAGGAAGTGAGGTCACATAGTAATCTCTAAAAGGATCTTGTAATTTCTCGCTCCTAGTAAAGATAGGATTAAATCACTTGTATTTTCTAGAAGTTTCGTTTCGTCGCTAAGTTTCTCGCTAAGGTTGCCAAGATTAGTATGTCGGGGAAACAACTTTACAACTTTATAACAATATGGTTATCTAAATCTTCTGAAATCGTTTCTTGTATCTCCGATCATTCAAATGTCTCGTAGAGCCTGACCCATGGGTATAACAGCGGACGAACTGTAGGTGCCTGTTTGCAACCACATACCACCTAACAAAACCGTCAGCTGACCTAGAACCACTTTGGTGGAAAAGAGCTATGAACAACAACAATTCTAGGGCGAAAATCAGAAAACTCATCCACTTCATCGCTGAAAACGAAACTCTCTTTTTCCCAAAAGATGGTGACAACAACTAGCCACAGATTCAATTAACCCTAGGTACTCATCTTCTCTCTTCTCCCATACATAAGGCACCACCCTCTCAAAGTCAACAACACAAAGAGAAAACCATCCATATATTCTTAAGATAACACGGACATTCCTACGAACTTACCACAGGTAGTTGCTCCTCTGATATAAAGCCAATAGTAAAGGGGATCAAGACTGACAGTCCCAGTCTCTATGGGGCCTTGATACTCTTCGTCGCTAGTGTAAATTTCCATATGCAATTAAACTTACAATTCTACTAGTATACATTACTTTTTGCAAACTAGAACCAACACAACGGCCCAGTTTTGTAAAGGGACCGCAACTGTAATAAATCAATGTACAAACCTGTTCTCTTTTTTAAATTCAGAGTTATATTCTTTTGTGCCAAATGCCCTCTTTTTTGTTTCTTTATATATATATATATATATATATATATATATATATGCCAGATCTTTGAGGAACCAGGGTTCGTTTCCTAATGTGTATTCTAGATTTAAGTATATTGACAGGTTCTCGTTGTATAAATTTTATAAGACTTTTAACAAGATCTCTGGTGAACTGGACATTTATCATATGTCTCCTACTGTTTTTGAATCGAATTGTTTTCAACTTTTATATACATGACCTGATTTCCTTTTCTTTTCTTACACTTGACTATACATATTAAGATTTTTATACGTTGATCTAGTGTTTGTGTGTGTTTGAATTTTTGACCCTTGCTTTTTTTTAATGTTTTTTTTATTTGGTGTTCTACATTTAAAAAAAAAATATTGTGTGATTTTTTTTCCATATTTCTATTTTGACGGTGTGCGGCATGGACTTTTGGGGCCTCGGTGTGTTTTTGGTGCTTTTGTAATTGCATTTTTTCATTTTAAAACATTTATGTGTTTACGTTTTTATAATTGATGAGGTTTTGAGCTTGGAACTGTTGTATTCTCTGCAGTTACTTTTTGTGTGTGTGAGTGTTTTAATTCACTTTGTGACTTGTGATTTTGTATGTTTTGTCATGCACTCTGTAAATGGAGACATCTCTGTAGCGTGCTTTCTTTGAATAAATAAATATATATATATATATATATATATATATATATATATATATATGCTCTTGCTTTTTCAATAAAGTTTAACGCATACCTAAACAACCGACAGGGAGCCATCCTTGCTGCAAAGCTGGTGAAAATCACGAAAAAGTTTGATGACGTCACAGCGATCGAATTGCAAGCACGCAGTCTAAGGCAATTCATTCATCGATCGCGCGAAATATTACTCAAGAATTGTTGAATTACGTCGAATTTCGTGCTAAAGTTGAACACTTATAGCTCCGCATCCGAATAACATAGAGTTGGTTTTAGTTTCATTTAACAGAGAAAGGTAGACTTTGAAGATTGCAAAAATAATTTTAGAATTTTTAATTACGGTTTAGTCACAGTCGAGTTTCAAAGATGGTGAAAATTACGAAGAATTTTACATAGATAGAGTCACATAGTCGCACTAGACAAATAATCACTATAGACTATAGAGTTAATAGTCACATGGAGCTACTTTAGTCATAGAAAGTCACAGTTAAGTAAAGTAAGTAGGTCTACGCCCCTCAATCCGTTTAGCAGAGACAGCCTCCCGTCGAATTTTTATAAAAATGTCATTGGTAAAAAGAGTAGTGAAACTATGACTGCTCCTGAAAGATATATTGTACACTAATAGACAATGAATATTTTGATAAAATGTGACAAGTTCTATGTCGAATAGTGTAGCTGCAACAGGCCTTCGAGTCTTAGGTACCCGGTTTTACCCCACTTTCCCCTACGCATGCGGAATGCTTCGTATGGTAGATAAATGGAATACTGCACAGGATTTGTCCCGAGTTAGCAATGAACAGTTATTATACAAGCATATGGTATGCTTCATATGATAGAAAAATGGAATACCGCACGGATTTGGCCCGTGTTAGCAATGAGCAGTTATTATGCAAGCATATGGTATGCTTCATATGGTAGATAAATGCAATACCGCACAGATTTGGCCCTTGTTAACAATGATCAGTTATTATTCAAGCATATGGTATGCTTCATATGATAGAGAAAAGGAATACCGCACAGATTTGGCCCTTGTTAACAATGATCAGTTATTATTCAAGCATATGGTATGCTTCATATGATAGAGAAAAGGAATACCGCACAGATTGGCCCTTGTTAACAATGATCAGTTATTATTCAAGCATATGGTATGCTTCATATGATAGAGAAAAGGAATACCGCACGGATTTGGCCCGTGTTAGTAATGAGCAGTTATTATACAAGCAAACGAAACTGTAGGTATCCCTATGTACTGAGCCCCATCGTTTTCTTCGTATCGTTGTTTACAAGGAAGTTATAAACATTTGTAATCGGGCAATTGTTTTGAATAACCCTGTATTTAGGGTCCAACATTCCACCTTGCATTCGAATAATTTTCTTCAAGTATTTTTTCCCTTCCATTTAATGTAAAATCACAGTGATGTTCGAATTCTAAGCCCAGATTATATGGCTTGTTTCAATCCACGATGAACCCAATGAGTCAAGACACAGGATGAACGGAATGTGCTCTACCTTCTGTTTGCCAACCGCCATGGAGAACTTGAGGTCGAAATCTGACTGTTGTACATATAAATTAAGAGTAAGCTGCCTTCCTGGACGACTTTCAAGGATAACTAGCTCACATTTCTGTTTCGATTGCAAAAACAAGGAAATCCTCCAGCTGGCAGCTGAAATCATAAATAGAACTGTTAATTTTTCTTTTTGTTATTTACATTTTACCATCTATTTTCAACGGAACATTTTAATTTTATAGTAACAAGATCTATTTTTCCTAATGTAGTATCAGAAATTTTGAGAATCACTGTCACCAACTATTTATTATGTATATGATAATTATTTATTAATTTGTGCTTTAAGCAAAGTCACTGTGACTGTCATATAAATATAGAATACATAAAAACCAGGTAATACTAAAAAAACAAAGCTAACAGAACGAAAAATATAAACATAAAATATCTTGCGCGCGCATAAACAGTAGCTGTCAAGAATACAATAGCAATATTACAAAAATTAACTAACAAAATGGAAAAATCTATTACAGTACAAAGCCAAGACAATACTAGAAACTAAAATAAGAAAAGAATTCGACACATGGATGTTGTCAAGGATCACCCCTTGCTGGTATTCTAATATTCAAAAAATTGGGATAAATTTTCTGTAAAGGAAACTGACTGTCAGGTCAAAGAATGTTTCCTCTGTGACCCGAATTATCCCAGATTGAAAGAAAAAAAATAACCACCATTTACTTTTAAAAATGCTGTTTTAGAACGCTTTCTGCAACGTTTTGAATAATCCGCCTTATATCAAATTATGTATTTTGGAGATTGTTTCCTTTTTTCTTTCAATCTGGGATAATTCGGGTCACAGAGGAAACATTCTTTGACTTTACAGTCAGTTTCATTTACAGAAAATTAAACCCAACATTTTGAATTTTAGAATCCAGGCAGGGGGTGATCCTTGATAACGTCCATCTGCCGGATTCTTTTCTTATTTTAGTTTCTAGTATTGTCTTGACTTTATATTGTGATAGTTTTTTTTCAATTTGTTATTTAATTTTTGTATATAAATTCAGAAGGTATTTTGATTCTTCTCTGTCAATTCAATTTTAAATTCATTCTTTTCTATCTTTATTATTCCATTGCTATATCCTCCTTCTTCCATTAATGCTATATCTCTTTCGATGAATTACTTTGGTTACTTACTGGATGCAATTAGAAAAATTTACCATTTTATAGATTTCAGATTCACTACGGTAAACTATATTTAAACATGAGTATTTTGTGAACCTCAATTTGTTAAATAATAGACTACTCATTACACAATAATTAAAACTTTTAAAAATACTGTTTTAGAATGTTTTTGCAACATTTTAAATAATCAACCATATATCAAATTATGTATTTTTGAGATAGATTCCAGTTGTTCAACTATATTCAAATAATATTTTCTGTATTTTCCCTCTTCTTGTACATTATCATTTGAAAGAAATGCAGAATTTCATCTTACACTAATATGCATAAATTTACCTGTCCACAAGCTGGTCGGACGCGATATCTTTTAAATTCTTCTAAAATCCTGGACTATGTGCAAATTTATCCTTCTTTCAGAATTTCGCCTTCTTGTAAAAGAGAACTTATTACTTCAGAAACAGACATTAATGAGTATCTTCAGGAAATTGCACAATTACAGAGAGATCATTATTCTCAGACAATTTCCGATGCTTCATGCCTAGAAGCATAAATACCGCCAGACATCCGTTGCGTTTTGCGCCCGATACCCCATTACGAATTAATGATTCAAAGCAGAGGAAATGGGAATTAAATTAATCCATACAAAACCCTTTTGCCTCGTCGGTTATATCGGTTATATCCGATACATATTTCCTAGTACGATTTCATTGGGAAAAATGCCAGCACACACACAGATTCAACGTATTCTAGAACATGACAGGAAAAGTCGATCTTGGGGTTACATTCGATGAATTTAACTTTATAATAATTGCTTGAATCTTCCAATATTTGGGAAGTCTTTTCATGTTATAAACTTCGAAGAGGATGAATTTATAAAGGAGATAGTCTGCTTTATGGCTAAATTTGTGAGTAGATGTGGTTATTAATATTACAGTACTTGAACACAGTACATTACTTTTGAAAAATCAGTATTATATATTTTATCTGTATATACAGGGTGACAATTACTGAGCTGTATGAAAAAAAACCTTGATACCTATTGAACCATTGACGATATTCAGTTAATACTTGGCGATTGAATGCAGGGCATATTGGGATTTTTTTTTAGCATGCGCACTCTTATTGTTGTTATTCATTTTTCGTTTAAAATGTCGAAATACAGCGTTTCTGAGCGTATATCAATAGTCAAGGCCTACTATTCGAGAAGTAACAGCCCGATTGCGGCTCAAAAGAAATTTGCGACCGAGTACAAGCTGAAGACAACAGGTCCAAGTGTTATAACAATAAAAAATGTGATTGAAAAGTTCGAGAGAACTGGTAGTGTCGATGCGTCGACAGTTCAGCCATTTTTGTAGAAATTTGCTCTTCGCCTGCGCCACGTCATAGCCAGTGATGGCAAGCATATCGAACATGTCATAAACTAAATCCGAATATCTGTAGTTACTTTTAAAATTTGAATAAAATTTTTGAACTCAGTAGTTTTCAAAAATTTTATTTCTTATTTCATATAGCTCAATAATTGTCACCCTGTAGAAGGTTTGGAGTTAAGGTGAACCAAATCCCTGTTTCTCTAATTTTGCACTAACACTGCCATCGTATTGTAAAAATGTTATGTTTTCTGTGTAATAAGGATTCACGTTCATAGTTCAATTGATATCCACGAGGCAGTAAGAACAATTTGAAGTCCAGTGTTATTTCAAACGCATTTAATCAACTTTGATATCTGTTTTCTATTTTGTAGAATTTTTCAACTGAGATCTGTTTGTTTGACAGAGCAGATCATTCATTCTGTTCTGTCAGAAATGAATGTCATAGACTGGGTGCAATTTAACTCTTTACACATCGTATATCAGACTACGTGTTCTGTTTCTGAGATCTGCTTGTAAGAAATGAATGTCATGGACTAGGTGCAATTTAACTCTTTACCCATCATATATCAGAATGCATGTTCTG
>BGPR01047781.1:0-11705 GCA_013235015.1 Araneus ventricosus | reverse complement strand
GAATGTTTTAATCGCTGCCACGTGCTTACAGAAACGTCTTGTTGGCGCCAGACTTTTCCCTAAAACACCTACATAATTTGCTAAAAATAGCTAATATTCCCTTCACTTTGATCACGTGTCTATATGTTAATCCCCTATCTGAGAAAACGCAGGGATTTTCCGTTCTCTTTTGACTTGAAACTTTCATACGAGATGTACGTATATTCCCCCACTCTCCCATATATTGATAATGCATGAAAAATAGTTATTTACTCGACCTGTTCATTACTTAACGACTACACCAACAAAATTATTATTGCATATATATATTTAAAAAACATGATCCGTATTCGCATTCAGATAAATTACTCACAAGACTCCTCGAAAAATATTAATTTAATAATCAATCATGGTTGAACTTTCTTGCCTTTATACAGGGTGAGTCAAAAGTTGTTAGGGGTCAAACAGACATAAAGAGGAGTCGTTTTCACGTAGAAATATGTGGTTGCAAACGCAACGCACATTTTTTTTGCAACGTACAGCATTTTTATAATGCCCCAAGTAGGATTAGCAGTGGTATCATCATCTATGACTTAACATGTGTACACGGTGCTTGGTATTTGGCATTTTTTTCGCCACCTCTTGCTATTTGACTTTAAAAAGTGGCATAAATGCGTTAACGTTTAGTCACCATGACCAGTGGCGTAGTCAAGAGTAAGTCGCTCCAGGAAAATGACATGTTTTTTTTATCGCAGTCGCCATCAGTGGCCTCACAAGCTTAAATGGCGCCAGGGGTTTCGAATTACAATTGATTTAAAAATTTTAAAATTCCCTACAAATACATTTTTTTACTTTTCTTCTAACTTTAATAGTTTTGCAGATAATGGCTCTCAAAAAAGGGAGATTTCCAATAATTTACGACCACCGTGACGGGGCGTTATCTATCCGAGAAAAACTTTTTAAAATGCACTCTCATTAAAAAAATAACCGTAGCTATTAGCTTTTTTTATTAATTTTTGAAATGGGTCCAAAACTTTGAATTTATGACCACTTTGTATTTTTCTTTAAAAATGGCATACACATGTTTAGATTGTACGGCGATCCTTAAAACTGGCAAAGGTATGTACACCCCTCTTGTCCCCTGGTTGCTACGCCACTGAGAATTATAAATTTTAAAACATTTGCTTACTTTATAAAATTAGTTTGTAAACCCAAAAAACTTCGCTACATCTAAATAAATTATCTTAGATTCTACCATTAATATAAAAAGTGGACGTGCACAAAATATATACAAATTATTGAAGCCAATTTTAGAACTTTCCCAACAATTCAAGCAAATGTTAAATGCACCGTCTTACCTTTATCTTGTTATGTACTGAAATTGTATATTATAAATTTAGTCATTATGCATTAACTTAACTAAGTGCACACGCAAAAAATACTTTAGTCGCATCTTTCATTATTCTTCTAAGATTAAATTCTTCATAAATTTCTGAAAAACGCATTTCTAACGTTTATTACCATAGTTACGAATTTCTTTCTTTATCTTTTTGTTCTGAAACGTAATACTTTATGGAAGCAAAAATGCTACATTTAGGCAGAAAAATGATACTTCCGCCGAAACCAAATGACTGTTGGAAACGAATAATTTATTCTAAGTACGAGCGTATTAGATATACGAGCCAAAAAATTCGGGAGAGCAGCAAAACATGTGCGTGTTTACCTGCATTAAAATGCCTCTATCCAAAAATTCCTCTTCTGTAATTATGGCAGAGAAGAGCACGGTTTCCATAATGATGAAAAATGATTCACAAATGACGTCCATTTAAGAGTTATGGTGGAACAGATGCGAGCTTAAGCATTTTTATTCGTCAACAAAAAGTTGGAATAAAAACTCCAGCCAAGCTCGAGATTAAAAGATACAAAAGTAAACTTTTAAACGGGCATCTTTATAGGCATCTTGCATTAAATACATAATGCTATGGACTTCAATCTGGGACTAACTTCTGGATAATAATTTAAAAGAATTAGTGCAACAAAAATGAAAATTTTAATTCTCCGTATGGTAAAATGTATCAATTATTTAAAACATTAAAGTTGTGTGTGAGATATATGATACTTTAAGGTAATAGCTTCTGCCTTGTTTTGTAAAATTTGTTTTCTTGCGTTAAGGATATTCTTTGTTTGCTTAGATAAGATGCGGAGTGTACATTAATTTTTCTTCATAGTAGATGCATTTTGTACTAAAGTTACTGAATAATAAACACACATTACATTTTTTATTTTTATTTTTTCTTTTATGTAAATATTTTTTACCTTTGATGGTTGGTAGTATACCTAATATGGAAACTAGGTGGAGGACGAAGAAAAGGGGAAAACAAATTATTTTTTTATAAAAAAGACGCATAAATAAATTAGAAAGTATAATTTCACAGTGAAAGATCATAATCGCATTACTCAAAAAATTTATCACATTACTTGTGATCGCTCGAACTTATTATATTGTTACGAATCTGTTATATTGTTTTCCTGCCATGTTAATCCTATGATAGGCAAGAGGTATTTATAGAGATTCGTAAGGGAATGGAAGCCAATGACCCCCGACCTTAAGGATAAACTGGCCGACTATTTACGACAAAATGAAGGTTCTAGAAAACACAAGAATTATGGCCCTATCTCTATTAGTAACCTAGTTTATAGATCTTTCGAGATAATTCCATGTGACATCACGACCTGTCGGAAAAGATATAAATGACGAATTGCCCAAACATGTGAATCAAACTCTATGGAGTTTTGACCTCAGTGGAAGCTGGTGAGCTGATAGAAGCTAAGCGCTATTGAAAGTACTGATACTGACTTTGTTAGTGATCTGAATGTGTTATTAATTTATACAATTGCTGTTTAGTTTTGTTACCTGTGCTTCGTGTTTTGCTGGAATATTCGCCATTTTTTTTATTATCCTCTTCGTTGTTTTACATTCTGATTTTCGTAACAATATTATTATTTCAACTGAGGGCAGGCTCATCGGCAGTTGCCTTTTTTGTTATCGGTAGCCAGGACATTTCTAGTGTTCTCTAATAACCAAATTAGTACAAGCCATCTCAATTTATCTGAGGAACTCACATAAGTTCTTCATTGCTTCATTGAAAGAAACGAAATCCAAATTCCTTGAATATTATTTTTTTATCAAATTTAATGGAAAAGTATTTGGGTGCAAATTTCAGTTGCCAATTCAACTATTTTCAAAATTTCAAAACAGTATACTTGATATTAGTTGACAGTATAGTTGAATGTTCCTCACAACAGTCTACATACAAAAAATATTTAAAGTCATTTTAAATCAAAATAGAAGACGTTTTAAACAATACTTCATGCCAAACCAGCTTACCAGAAAAAACCAGATTAAAAAAATCAAGTTATTTTAAATCGAAAAAGAAGATTTTTTAAAAATTTCCCACGCCGACCCAGTTAACCTAAAGGAATGAACAAAAACAAAAAAAAACCCTCTACCTAATCAAAAAAATTAAATCGAAAAATATTTTTTTCATTTTCCGCACCGACCATGCTTACCTAAAGGATATAAAAGTGAACACGAGTTGGCGGTATTAGCGAGTCAAAAATAATATCTTGACTTTTCTTTATAGTGTCATAAGTGCCTTTATAAAGTATAATCAATGTTTATGCAGTAGCATCATTAACATTTCTTAGCAACTTCTGCAAAACTAACTTATTTTCTTATATTATAATGATTTAAAAATGATTTTAAAAAAAGTAGTATTAAGTACAGTTTTATATATATATTTAAAATAATTAGCAAAACCAGAGGACCCAGCCGCATCCATCCGACCGGTTTCGATCATTTTTATTTCAAATGGAAGCTTATGACGCCTTGATATGCCATCAGTGGCAGCCTGCACCCACCACCCTCCATTTTTGAGAGAAATAGAAAAAACTCTACTCCACTTTGCATTCTCTAAGAGGAAAAATCTTCAGACAGTCTCTCAATCACTGGACCGGTTTTGAAAATTTTTATTTCATATGAAAGCTTATGATCTCTAGATATGTCATCAGTGGTCGCCTGCCACCCAGCACCCTCCATTTTTGAGAGAAATAGAAAAAACTCTACTCCACTTTGCATTCTGTAAGAGGAAAAAACCTTCAGACAGTCCCACAACCACTGGACCGGTTTTGAAAATTTTTATTTCATATGAAAGCTTATGATCTCTAGATATGTCATCAACGGTCGCCTACCACCCACCGATCTCCATTTTCGAGATATATCGCAAAATAAAACTTTGGCAGTGTTCCTCAGCCTCTATAACCGTCAATTCGCCAATTTATTTCGCCAAGTTGCAATTACAGCTATAGGCTATATTATTGGGAACAGCTAGTCGCGGAAGGCGGATACTCCTTTTTCATAACACAGTTAGGAGAACAGGAGCGTATTGGACTAGGATTGGTTAGACCCAGTTTTAGCCGGTTAAAGGTGGAAGCGTTGTGAAATTGTGAAATCTTCGGGCTTTAGTCGCAAAGCCTTGGTAATCCCCAGTTTAACCGGTTAAACTTAGGTTTTCCTTTCATTCTTGTTTAACCGTAATATATACAAGAAAGTAAAGAAAAAATCTGAATTCCCGAGTCACCAGCGAACATAACTCACTCACGAAGGTGCAAAGAATGGCAGGTCTGCGAACAGGTGTTTTTAATTGCACTGTTGATTCCATCCCACCCGGATGAAGAATGGCCCGCCCGTTAGTGTTAAAAGACCCGAAATAAATCAGCCCCTTCCCCGCGTGTTTTGTTTTCTCGCAAGATCTTAACGACCCTCTTTCCGGCCGACGGATAGCGATTGCTTTAATCGATATCGAAATGCCAGCCCCGAAAAAAGGATCGGAGGACGTGCTAGGCATGCGAGTGCGACTCGAGACCAAATGGAAAAGCCGTGTTAACTTTTGTCTGTTCATTTGTTACTCGTAACGAACGCGTGCGCTATGTTCGCCCTAATGCATTCAGATGATCCCTCCGCCGAGCAGAAGTTCCCCCAAACCCTCCGCAGCGGCCGGTCATTAAGCCGGCTGGCAGGTGATCAATTTCCGCCGATCAGTTCCTCTCTCTCCGTCGAAACTTTTAACATTAGTACAAAATTATTTTGCAGATACTTGTGGAGCAAATATTCATGTGTGTTCCGTGTATGAGGTAACCCCAATTAAAAAAGAGACCACCGATACATCTGATGGAAAATTGCAGAGTCTTATGGAAGGAAACGTCTAGTTTTTTTATTTTTATCAAAGCCATTTATTTCACATATTAACCCTTTCAGTCCCAGTGTTGCCATTTGGAATCATCAATATTATTATTTTTGTTCGGCATCTCAACCTGCTTCTGATACCAAATGGGCATCATTTAATTGTTCGCATTTTCCTCTTTTAAAATATATTTTTTATTCTTACCAATAAATGGCTATATTAAATCGATTTTATCTATTCAAAAATTGTCTTTTTAAACTTAGCTTCATTCAGCGAAAAAAGTCAAAATAAAAATCAATTTTAACATTATTTAAATGAGATTACAGGTACAATTTGATTCTTGTTATTTTTAAATATGATAATATATTTTCTTTGAGCTATTTTCGATAAGTATTTATTTTAGAATTTCTGTTTTTATGTTTCCTGAAATATCATGAGTCCAAATGGCATCAACAGGATTAGGTGAACACAGCTTAACTCGTCTTGATGACAGTTTATATAGTGTTTACATTCGTTTGAAGTTCGTATTTCTGATTCGTATTTTTTTTAATGTTCCGTATTTCTGTTTTGTTTTTCTTTTTTCTTTTTGATCTTTCATCTTAAGCCTAAAATGAGTACATTTCCCAAATTTTAGAATTTTGGAATTAATAGTTCTACGCTTGGGACTGAAAGGGTTACAAGAAGCTGAAAACCATAACTTCGGTTTAAAAGATAAAAACTAAAAAAGAAATCAGCCATCTATCAAGCTGTATTCGAATCTCATTTCCACTGATCTGCCTGATCACTCTCAGATCACCCAAGAATTTAAAACTCGCGGGGCTTAAGTATACGTCCGTGCCCGACGTCACAACCAACGACAAGCTTCCTGTATATACTAGCTGCATGACCGGCGTTGCACGGGCTATCTCGAATAATGCGTTATTCCCTGGCGAAGACAAGAAGTGAGGTCATGTGACACAAACGCTTAGATAAACCAGCGTTGATGGGGATGCATATTTTTTCATATTCCCGCGTCCAGTTTATAAACACATGAAGCAAGATGCACTTCATACCTGAAATCTCAAAGTTAAATCTCACGAAAAAAAACTCTTTTAGTAAAACCCCTATTTGAACGATTTTAATTTCTCTGTTTCTTTGTATAAATTACCAAAACCAGGACACAACGCCATCCATATTGCATTATTGCTGCTTTCAACAATGAAACAGAAACACGCAATTAAATATTTGTTTAAGCAATGAAAACGGTTTGAAATGCGCTGAAAAAATAAAAGGTATTGTAAATTAGTTTTTAATTAATATCTTTTTTACTAATTAAAATTTCCGAATGTAAATGGACAAAATGGATTCCTTGGATTATTCCCCATCTTTTGGTACTTTCCGCGCGCTTTCCCGTTCAGCGGTTCGAGAGATAGCCTCTCTCTCTCTCTCTCTCTCACACACACACACACACACACACACACACACAGTCGAATTTTAATAGTATAGATTATGACGACGGAGTCGGAAGCATAGAAAAGGAAAAACAATTTGCATGAAAAAATAGATTAATTTTCCAATAATATCTAAAGAATATTTTTATTTCTCTTATATGTTAACCCTCTGACTGCGTATCCCGCGATTTCCGCGGGTTGGAAGCAAGTCTATTTTCTGCTGCATCCTGCGATTTTAGCAAGCTAATGGGCTTGCTTAGTACTTTTAAAGCGTTGGATCACATTATACTAATAAAACCCTGCATGTAAATAACAACTCACTGAGTTCAACGGTATTTGAACATGTTTTCAAACGTTGCATCTAAATAGTAATTCAACAAAATTATGCAGTCAGAGAGTTAGGTTGAAAGCTCTGTAGGTCAGAAGAAAATAACCTCAAGCAACAATTTTAACATTTTATAAGAAAGCCCGAAAAACTTTCAAATCGCAATGTAATGTACTGCGTAATTACTTTATTTTCTGAGAACGGTTATCGGTTAAAAATTCCGAGGTCCGTCACAAAATAGCCCACGTGTTGCGTTTAAAACGCGACGTTAATATAACTAACTAACTGAGAATGGTTATCTTTTGTTCTTGTCGATTGGCGCAAGTTTGGCGGGATTGCATGGCCAACAGTTGCACCTACATATATTAAAAGATGCCTGACCAACAATTTAAACGCATATTTACGGATCCTACTATGGTTTGGATTGAGGTCGCTTTTCATTGGCTCTCAGCGTCACGTGACTTCGCTTTCTTCTGAATGATGTGACAGGAACGCGCTTAGTTTGGATTTCGATTTTTGTCTTAGCTATTGTATCATGGAAAAACCAAAATTATCTTTTAATTACGATTATTTGGATATTTCTAAAGGGAATGATGAATTCAAGATAAAGATAATTTTGGTTTCTCCATGATTCAATAGCTAAGACAAAAATCGAAACCCAAACTAAGCGCGCTCCTATGACATCATTCAGAAGAAAGCGAAGTCACGTGACTCTCAGAGCCAATGAAAAGCGACCTCAATCCAAACCATAGTAGGATCCGTAAATATGCAATTCAAACAGTTTCCCCAAATTGACTTCATTCGTTTCTCAGCTTGGAGGAAAGGAACAAATCAGATAGCTGAAGTTGGAATGAGGGAGCAATAAAAAAATTTAATTATGAAAAAAGCATGCTCGAAATATCCAAAATCTTTTATTTAACCTTTTGCGTACAAGTCGGTGTAGACATTGCACCAGTAGTTATGTACCAATAAGCCGAATACAAGCTAGCGAAGGTGGTAAGCTCGTCACTCCTCTAACCTCGCATTAACATTCTTCCTGCTTTCACCGATAGTTCCCATTGACATTTAATCAGTCAGTTCGGTCTGATCACCCAAGCAAGTGCATGAAACGCCTCCATAACCCACCCTGACAATCACGAAACGGCGGGAAATAATCCCTCCAGAGCAATATTTGGTTGTTTTGAGAGAAAAGACCAAGCAAGAAAAGACCTGTTAATTAAGCAAGAAAAGCCAATTAAGCAAGAAAAGACCTGTTAATTAAGCAAGAAAAGCCAATTAAGCAAGAAAAGACCTGTTAATTAATCAAAAAAAATCAATTCAGCAGGAAAATACCTGTTAATTAAGCAAGAAAAACCAATTCAGCAGGAAAAGACCTGCTAATTAAGCAAGAAAAACCAATTCAGGAATAAAAGACCTGTTAATTAAGCTAGAAAAACTAATTAAGCACGAAAAGACCTGTTAATTGAGCAAGAAAAACCAATTAAGCACGAAAAGACCTGTTAATTAAGCAAGAAAAACCAATTAAGCACGAAAAGACATGTTAATTAAGCAAGATAAACCAATTCAGCAGGAAAAGACCTGTTGGGAACGAATCTGATGCACCAGATCTCGATGGTGAAGTGACTGAGTGTAGCGACCGGGAAACCGATTCTGAGTTTGATGTAGAGGACAATCCTGTTGACGACGAATATAGTGTTTGAAACTAGGACACAAACGTGTGTATTATCCATCCATTCAACCTGGATTGTCAACCTGGAAAAAAGTCGTTAAGGGCTCTTAAGTCTTTAAGTCGGGAAGGGACCAGTGCAGGGAAAACCGCATTACCACTACGAGAAGAACCGCCGGGCCAGCCCAGATCCCGATCATCCATTTAACCTCCCATCTCATTATACCATAAAAAATAACGGGAGGTTGTCTTTTTCAAACAGACGCTGATGTTAAAGGCGTAGGACTACTTTACTCGCGTGGCTCTTTTCCGATTTTCAACTTTTTTTTGTAACTTCTGTTGTAATCCTTTATCTCTAAAATAAGACATTAGTTATGTTTTTAACATATGTGGTTACCGAGATATAGAGGATGGCGTCACAAATTCATGTGTATTTTTTGCCCAACTTTTCGACTCAGTAGTCGTTTAATTACAATTCTGATTTTCAATTTTGTTTCTGTAACTTTTGTTGTTACCCTTTATTTCTAAAATAAGACATTAATTATGTTTTTAACATATGTAGTTACCGAGATATAGAGGATAGAGTCACCAATTCAAGCGTATTTTTGTCCAACTTTGCGACTCAGTAATGGCTGAACTACAATTCCGATTTTCAATTTTTTTGTAACTTCTGTTGTTACCCTTTATTTCTAAAATAAGACATTAGTTATGTTTTTTGTGGCGTTTTGGCGTGTGAATTAAATTCCTTTCTAGGACCCCAATGGGAGGAACGTAGTCCTACGTTAGAAAAGAATTGTGTATAATTGAATAAACGTAAAGTTGGTAAAAACGGGATTGCGAATTAAGTGCACCAACCTGATTCGAGTGTTCCTCCAAAATAACCTGTCCGCTGAAGGTTTAATGGAAGAACTTTTATCTTTCTGAGTTGAAATGGGTTTTTAATTCCCCTTCAAAAAGAAACGAAAGAAACAGAGATTCGAGAAGAGCAACAGTTCGTTGGCACCCAAACAAAAGGGGCAATATTGATAGAGTTCCTCTCGTCAGAAACAGGCCCTTCTAGAAGAGCCGCCCCAGCTTTTCTGTATCCCAATAAAAGGAACAATGACCGAACATTTAATTTCCCTCGCATCCTTGTAGCAACAAAATTTTTAATAATAAATTGTCATTGGCTTGAGGGGAGTCTTTTAATTAAAGCGAAGCGAGTTCCGTTTAAATTCAATTTACGCCAGAGGTTCTTTAAACACTTAAAAACTCTCAAAACCAACTTCTTCTACAAAAAAACCTTGCTTCAAATTACCTCTCTGTGCATCGAGGCAAGGGCGTGGAACTGTTGCGCTCCCTACAAACGATAACATTGTTCTAAAATTAATTACATTCGCTATCTTCAGTGTTTGTGTATTGTTTGCCATCCCTGGCTGATACGAAATGGGAGAAAAGTTAGGGGATGCGCGCGGGGAAAAACCTCACCCAAGCGACTCCTCGCTTTAAAATGATAAATTTAATTAGCTCGTCTTGGAAGAAGATCACGTCAAAGAATTTCCGTCCTTTCTTTTTTCCGGTCTCAGGTTTGGAGAGTTTGTTCGGCCAAAAAGCAACTTTCAATTAGAAATTCACATCTCAATACACCTGAAAAGGGTCCTCTGTTCCGCCAGGCCCCGCTTTGAAAAAGGACCTTGGGTAAGTTTGCTGGAGAACGATTAAAAGAGGGGCAAAAAGGATTGGTGATGATTGTCAGAAACCAAGTCGGCGTGAATATTTCGATCCCTAGAGTGGCAACGACAAAGAGGTTTCACACTGGATGATGTCTCACAGAGATCTCATTAAGGGAAACAGAGAAAAAACTATGCGAAATGTGCGTCGATTCCGATAGATGTCGCTTCGGGCTACGGGCTCGTGAAAATTCTTCATCAATGAGGTTTAAGAATTTGCATACTTGGACTAGAAGAAGAATAGATAAAATATTTTTAGAAGAAGAGAAGATAGCTCCGCAAAGAGAAAGCTTGTTTGCTTTATATAATATTCTGAAAAGAGAGGAAAGCGATCTTTTAAAGATACAGAAAATGTAAGAGGTTGAAATATTTCCGCATTTTGGATGCTCTCAATGATGTTATTTTTTTAACGCGAAGACGTTATATTATGAACTGTTGGTAAGAGAGGAATAAATTTTATAAAAAACAATTGTAATAACATTTCTATCAGTATACTAAAAATTTGAATTATTTTATTTTATTTATTTTCTACTTTTTAATCTTTAATTTACAATTCATTACCACAGTGATTCTCAAAGTATGCCGTCAGATATTATATATATTTTCATAATTTTTCTCGCATTTTTATTTAAATTTTATGAGCCGTGATCTCAATTCGAATTTGCGAACTCGGCTTCAGAGGTGCTTCATCTGGGGATACTTCGAGAGAAAAAGAGAATCTGCTTGAGTTGTCTTACAAAAATTTATTAGAAACAAAATTGGACAGCCTGGAATTAGCTGGGTTTTAGGTTGATAGTAGAAGATGAATATTCATCCCTAATTGCTAAAGCCGGTTAGAAATTTAATTCCATTTGTTACTTCTTATTTGGACAAAACTAGTTTTTGTCAGTTGCTATCGTAAATTATGAAATGTTAAATAATAAAAAATCAACTATTTAATTAGTTATTCCCTATACAGAAACTTTCACTTTCTTTCGTTGTATTTGTGAGCAAAATTTGAACAAGATCCATTGAATACTTTGGATTTCTATAGGGTATAAACTATTTATGAATTTTCCCTTTAATTTATATAGATCAGGGCTTTCCCTACCTTTTTTCCCGCGCCTACACCTTGATTATTCATTTTGTTCTCACGTACTCCTTACAATCAACTCCTCCCCCCCCCCCCCCCACCAAACCCACCGGTTTAGGCAAGGAGGTTTTTATCAATAATGTAACGGTTAGCTTAAGTTAACTTAATAGTGAAATGATTCGAATTAATAAGATTTGCAGAACTAATTCTTGATTTTCATTTTATTCCATTTTTACAATAGTATTAGTTCAAAGCCAAAGCAAATGAAACCAGTATTGTAA
>BGPR01047780.1:0-11705 GCA_013235015.1 Araneus ventricosus | reverse complement strand
CAGAACATGCATTCTGATATATGATGGGTAAAGAGTTAAATTGCACCTAGTCCATGACATTCATTTCTTACAAGCAGATCTCAGAAACAGAACACGTAGTCTGATATACGATGTGTAAAGAGTTAAATTGCACCCAGTCTATGACATTCATTTCTGACAGAACAGAATGAATGATCTGCTCTGTCAAACAAACAGATCTCAGTTGAAAAATTCTACAAAATAGAAAACAGATATCAAAGTTGATTAAATGCGTTTGAAATAACACTGGACTTCAAATTGTTCTTACTGCCTCGTGGATATCAATTGAACTATGAACGTGAATCCTTATTACACAGAAAACATAACATTTTTACAATACGATGGCAGTGTTAGTGCAAAATTAGAGAAACAGGGATTTGGTTCACCTTAACTCCAAACCTTCTACAGGGTGACAATTATTGAGCTATATGAAATAAGAAATAAAATTTTTGAAAACTACTGAGTTCAAAAATTTTATTCAAATTTTAAAAGTAACTACAGATATTCGGATTTAGTTTATGACATGTTCGATATGCTTGCCATCACTGGCTATGACGTGGCGCAGGCGAAGAGCAAATTTCTACAAAAATGGCTGAACTGTCGACGCATCGACACTACCAGTTCTCTCGAACTTTTCAATCACATTTTTTATTGTTATAACACTTGGACCTGTTGTCTTCAGCTTGTACTCGGTCGCAAATTTCTTTTGAGCCGCAATCGGGCTGTTACTTCTCGAATAGTAGGCCTTGACTATTGATATACGCTCAGAAACGCTGTATTTCGACATTTTAAACGAAAAATGAATAACAACAATAAGAGTGCGCATGCTAAAAAAAAATCCCAATATGCCCTGCATTCAATCGCCAAGTATTAACTGAATATCGTCAATGGTTCAATAGGTATCAAGGTTTTTTTTCATACAGCTCAGTAATTGTCACCCTGTATATACAGATAAAATATATAATACTGATTTTTCAAAAGTAATGTACTGTGTTCAAGTACTGTAATATTAATAACCACATCTACTCACAAATTTAGCCATAAAGCAGACTATCTCCTTTATAAATTCATCCTCTTCGAAGTTTATAACATGAAAAGACTTCCCAAATATTGGAAGATTCAAGCAATTATTATAAAGTTAAATTCATCGAATGTAACCCCAAGATCGACTTTTCCTGTCATGTTCTAGAATACGTTGAATCTGTGTGTGTGCTGGCATTTTTCCCAATGAAATCGTACTAGGAAATATGTATCGGATATAACCGATATAACCGACGAGGCAAAAGGGTTTTGTATGGATTAATTTAATTCCCATTTCCTCTGCTTTGAATCATTAATTCGTAATGGGGTATCGGGCGCAAAACGCAACGGATGTCTGGCGGTATTTATGCTTCTAGGCATGAAGCATCGGAAATTGTCTGAGAATAATGATCTCTCTGTAATTGTGCAATTTCCTGAAGATACTCATTAATGTCTGTTTCTGAAGTAATAAGTTCTCTTTTACAAGAAGGCGAAATTCTGAAAGAAGGATAAATTTGCACATAGTCCAGGATTTTAGAAGAATTTAAAAGATATCGCGTCCGACCAGCTTGTGGACAGGTAAATTTATGCATATTAGTGTAAGATGAAATTCTGCATTTCTTTCAAATGATAATGTACAAGAAGAGGGAAAATACAGAAAATATTATTTGAATATAGTTGAACAACTGGAATCTATCTCAAAAATACATAATTTGATATATGGTTGATTATTTAAAATGTTGCAAAAACATTCTAAAACAGTATTTTTAAAAGTTTTAATTATTGTGTAATGAGTAGTCTATTATTTAACAAATTGAGGTTCACAAAATACTCATGTTTAAATATAGTTTACCGTAGTGAATCTGAAATCTATAAAATGGTAAATTTTTCTAATTGCATCCAGTAAGTAACCAAAGTAATTCATCGAAAGAGATATAGCATTAATGGAAGAAGGAGGATATAGCAATGGAATAATAAAGATAGAAAAGAATGAATTTAAAATTGAATTGACAGAGAAGAATCAAAATACCTTCTGAATTTATATACAAAAATTAAATAACAAATTGAAAAAAAACTATCACAATATAAAGTCAAGACAATACTAGAAACTAAAATAAGAAAAGAATCCGGCAGATGGACGTTATCAAGGATCACCCCCTGCCTGGATTCTAAAATTCAAAATGTTGGGTTTAATTTTCTGTAAATGAAACTGACTGTAAAGTCAAAGAATGTTTCCTCTGTGACCCGAATTATCCCAGATTGAAAGAAAAAAGGAAACAATCTCCAAAATACATAATTTGATATAAGGCGGATTATTCAAAACGTTGCAGAAAGCGTTCTAAAACAGCATTTTTAAAAGTAAATGGTGGTTATTTTTTTTCTTTCAATCTGGGATAATTCGGGTCACAGAGGAAACATTCTTTGACCTGACAGTCAGTTTCCTTTACAGAAAATTTATCCCAATTTTTTGAATATTAGAATACCAGCAAGGGGTGATCCTTGACAACATCCATGTGTCGAATTCTTTTCTTATTTTAGTTTCTAGTATTGTCTTGGCTTTGTACTGTAATAGATTTTTCCATTTTGTTAGTTAATTTTTGTAATATTGCTATTGTATTCTTGACAGCTACTGTTTATGCGCGCGCAAGATATTTTATGTTTATATTTTTCGTTCTGTTAGCTTTGTTTTTTTAGTATTACCTGGTTTTTATGTATTCTATATTTATATGACAGTCACAGTGACTTTGCTTAAAGCACAAATTAATAAATAATTATCATATACATAATAAATAGTTGGTGACAGTGATTCTCAAAATTTCTGATACTACATTAGGAAAAATAGATCTTGTTACTATAAAATTAAAATGTTCCGTTGAAAATAGATGGTAAAATGTAAATAACAAAAAGAAAAATTAACAGTTCTATTTATGATTTCAGCTGCCAGCTGGAGGATTTCCTTGTTTTTGCAATCGAAACAGAAATGTGAGCTAGTTATCCTTGAAAGTCGTCCAGGAAGGCAGCTTACTCTTAATTTATATGTACAACAGTCAGATTTCGACCTCAAGTTCTCCATGGCGGTTGGCAAACAGAAGGTAGAGCACATTCCGTTCATCCTGTGTCTTGACTCATTGGGTTCATCGTGGATTGAAACAAGCCATATAATCTGGGCTTAGAATTCGAACATCACTGTGATTTTACATTAAATGGAAGGGAAAAAATACTTGAAGAAAATTATTCGAATGCAAGGTGGAATGTTGGACCCTAAATACAGGGTTATTCAAAACAATTGCCCGATTACAAATGTTTATAACTTCCTTGTAAACAACGATACGAAGAAAACGATGGGGCTCAGTACATAGGGATACCTACAGTTTCGTTTGCTTGTATAATAACTGCTCATTACTAACACGGGCCAAATCCGTGCGGTATTCCTTTTCTCTATCATATGAAGCATACCATATGCTTGAATAATAACTGATCATTGTTAACAAGGGCCAATCTGTGCGGTATTCCTTTTCTCTATCATATGAAGCATACCATATGCTTGAATAATAACTGATCATTGTTAACAAGGGCCAAATCTGTGCGGTATTCCTTTTCTCTATCATATGAAGCATACCATATGCTTGAATAATAACTGATCATTGTTAACAAGGGCCAAATCTGTGCGGTATTGCATTTATCTACCATATGAAGCATACCATATGCTTGCATAATAACTGCTCATTGCTAACACGGGCCAAATCCGTGCGGTATTCCATTTTTCTATCATATGAAGCATACCATATGCTTGTATAATAACTGTTCATTGCTAACTCGGGACAAATCCTGTGCAGTATTCCATTTATCTACCATACGAAGCATTCCGCATGCGTAGGGGAAAGTGGGGTAAAACCGGGTACCTAAGACTCGAAGGCCTGTTGCAGCTACACTATTCGACATAGAACTTGTCACATTTTATCAAAATATTCATTGTCTATTAGTGTACAATATATCTTTCAGGAGCAGTCATAGTTTCACTACTCTTTTTACCAATGACATTTTTATAAAAATTCGACGGGAGGCTGTCTCTGCTAAACGGATTGAGGGGCGTAGACCTACTTACTTTACTTAACTGTGACTTTCTATGACTAAAGTAGCTCCATGTGACTATTAACTCTATAGTCTATAGTGATTATTTGTCTAGTGCGACTATGTGACTCTATCTATGTAAAATTCTTCGTAATTTTCACCATCTTTGAAACTCGACTGTGACTAAACCGTAATTAAAAATTCTAAAATTATTTTTGCAATCTTCAAAGTCTACCTTTCTCTGTTAAATGAAACTAAAACCAACTCTATGTTATTCGGATGCGGAGCTATAAGTGTTCAACTTTAGCACGAAATTCGACGTAATTCAACAATTCTTGAGTAATATTTCGCGCGATCGATGAATGAATTGCCTTAGACTGCGTGCTTGCAATTCGATCGCTGTGACGTCATCAAACTTTTTCGTGATTTTCACCAGCTTTGCAGCAAGGATGGCTCCCTGTCGGTTGTTTAGGTATGCGTTAAACTTTATTGAAAAAGCAAGAGCATATATATATATATATATATATATATATATATATATATATATTTATTTATTCAAAGAAAGCACGCTACAGAGATGTCTCCATTTACAGAGTGCATGACAAAACATACAAAATCACAAGTCACAAAGTGAATTAAAACACTCACACACACAAAAAGTAACTGCAGAGAATACAACAGTTCCAAGCTCAAAACCTCATCAATTATAAAAACGTAAACACATAAATGTTTTAAAATGAAAAAATGCAATTACAAAAGCACCAAAAACACACCGAGGCCCCAAAAGTCCATGCCGCACACCGTCAAAATAGAAATATGGAAAAAAAATCACACAATATTTTTTTTTTAAATGTAGAACACCAAATAAAAAAAACATTAAAAAAAAGCAAGGGTCAAAAATTCAAACACACACAAACACTAGATCAACGTATAAAAATCTTAATATGTATAGTCAAGTGTAAGAAAAGAAAAGGAAATCAGGTCATGTATATAAAAGTTGAAAACAATTCGATTCAAAAACAGTAGGAGACATATGATAAATGTCCAGTTCACCAGAGATCTTGTTAAAAGTCTTATAAAATTTATACAACGAGAACCTGTCAATATACTTAAATCTAGAATACACATTAGGAAACGAACCCTGGTTCCTCAAAGATCTGGCATATATATATATATATATATATATATATATATATAAAGAAACAAAAAAGAGGGCATTTGGCACAAAAGAATATAACTCTGAATTTAAAAAAGAGAACAGGTTTGTACATTGATTTATTACAGTTGCGGTCCCTTTACAAAACTGGGCCGTTGTGTTGGTTCTAGTTTGCAAAAAGTAATGTATACTAGTAGAATTGTAAGTTTAATTGCATATGGAAATTTACACTAGCGACGAAGAGTATCAAGGCCCCATAGAGACTGGGACTGTCAGTCTTGATCCCCTTTACTATTGGCTTTATATCAGAGGAGCAACTACCTGTGGTAAGTTCGTAGGAATGTCCGTGTTATCTTAAGAATATATGGATGGTTTTCTCTTTGTGTTGTTGACTTTGAGAGGGTGGTGCCTTATGTATGGGAGAAGAGAGAAGATGAGTACCTAGGGTTAATTGAATCTGTGGCTAGTTGTTGTCACCATCTTTTGGGAAAAAGAGAGTTTCGTTTTCAGCGATGAAGTGGATGAGTTTTCTGATTTTCGCCCTAGAATTGTTGTTGTTCATAGCTCTTTTCCACCAAAGTGGTTCTAGGTCAGCTGACGGTTTTGTTAGGTGGTATGTGGTTGCAAACAGGCACCTACAGTTCGTCCGCTGTTATACCCATGGGTCAGGCTCTACGAGACATTTGAATGATCGGAGATACAAGAAACGATTTCAGAAGATTTAGATAACCATATTGTTATAAAGTTGTAAAGTTGTTTCCCCGACATACTAATCTTGGCAACCTTAGCGAGAAACTTAGCGACGAAACGAAACTTCTAGAAAATACAAGTGATTTAATCCTATCTTTACTAGGAGCGAGAAATTACAAGATCCTTTTAGAGATTACTATGTGACCTCACTTCCTGTTCGAAAGGGTATAAAAGCAATTTCTGAAACCAAGAGTCAGTCAGTTGGAGTTTGGCCAGCATTGAAACTGGCGAACTGAGACATTGGGTGCTACTAATAGTGCTGTGACTAATTTTTATTAGTGATCTGCTGCTTGTTTGAGTTATTAGTTTATAAAAGTGCTGCGTAATTTTGTTATCTGTGCTACGTTTTGCGCTTCTGTAATATTCATCAATTAAGAGTCATTTATTTTTTTATTATCCTACTTGCTGGACTGCATTCACCTACACCCACCAGACGATTTTTAACAACATGCAGGGTGTTTCAAAAATATCTGTGGAAAATTAAAGGGTAGGTCAGGCATACGATAAGCATCCAAAATCACTTAGGAACATGAGTGCGCAAACGCCATCTAGACGCAGCAGATGGCATTTAAAATAAAACAGTGCTGCCTAAAATGTCGATATCTTTTTGAATCTTAAGGGTATTGAACTTGAATTTTTATACAAGTTGCCCTATTTATGTGGCTCTGAAGCTAGGAAAGAAAAATTAGGCTACCTTTAGCGCATGCGCAGTAAAAAATAATTTACTACAAATGTTTATATCTCCTTTAAGATTCAAAGTATTTACTTTAAATTTTTAGACAATGCTATTCTAGCATATTATCACATATTCTGCAAGTTTCATACAATTTTGTTGAAAATGCTGCAAGTAATAAGCAAAACACATGCGAAAAAATTTGGCATTTTTTCGAGAAACTTCATATCTTCCCGAATATTCCAGATATTTTTACGAACATGCATGTAAATATTGCTCACAAACACAAAATAATTGACGGAAGTTGCAAACCATTATCAGATTTCTGTGAAATGGGATGAGCCAAAATCCCTTTTCGACATCATCAATTTCTGGTCTGTCCCCAAAATGCCCTCGAGACCGAATCTTCAATGTAAATTGTGAATTAAAAACTATTCTTTATACGGTAGAAGTTCGAGGAGATATTTGAAAAAATGTGCAAATTTCAAGAAGTGTCGGCAGTTGTGGCAAGTGCTGTATTATTTTAAATGCCATCTGTTGCCTTTAGATGGCGTTTGTGCACCCATGTTCCTAGGCGATTTTGGATGCTTATCATATGCCTGATCTACCCTTTCAGTTTTGGCAGATATTTTGAAACACCCTGTATAGAACATGAATGCGGCAATTGAAAACGCATGTGTGGCTGCGAACATGTTTCTTAGTGTCAACGTAAAAGGGAGTAAAAGTCACATAGGACAATTATCATATAGGAGAAAATGGGGTCAAACAGGATAGTTAAGGTTCGAAGGCCTATTGGAGCTGAACTATTCGACATAGAGCTCTCGAATTTTATTAAAATATTCATTGATTATTGGAGCACAATATATCTCTCCGAGAAATACCCCGTTTTACCCCACTAGTGGGTACACATATTAACTTTATGGGGAATTGGGAAAACTCGATTTTCAGTGGAAAAGTTGCAATCAATATGACAATTTAAGTATATTAGTTGCAAAAATCACATGTAAAGCAGTTGTCTTCTACCTCCGCACCACTGCAGCTTTCGTGGGCAGAGCTAAGACAGTTTTTACATTGGATTAATCTTTCTTTTTTTATTTAAATTAGAAAATGTATCATTAAAATGTAAAGAATCAACGTATGATGTGTTTTAACGTCTTAATCGGACGAATCATCATTACTGACTGTCCCGGTCTTACGCCATTTGGAGTACTCGGTTTTACCCCGAGTGCAGAGGTTATAGAAAACGAAATAGAACAGCACAATTATTGAAGTACATCCTTATTGCTTTACAAGGTATGAATCCTTAGTAAACGCATAATAAACTGGACTAAATATAGTTTTTGTAACTGTTATAATTTTTAAGTAAGTACAGTTTAAAATGAATTGAACATTAGAGAGCTGACGGCTTAACACAAATAAACCTGTTTTCCTCGCATCGTTGTTTCCAAGTAAGTTATAGCCATTTGTAATCTGTGTGCTTTTTTGAATCACCCTGCATGAAAAGGAGGATAAAAACTGGCATAAACACAAGGTATCTTAATACGAATGTTAAAATATTTTAAATATTCCAACATGTGAAAATTTATTTTAATTACTTGAAAGCAATATTCACGCGTTTATTTATTAGAAGCGTTTGCAATTATTTTATCTGAGAATTGTTAAATTTTACTTCGTATTTATGTTTCACGAAAAAACCATGAAAATAATTCTTGTATAATTCTGCTATAAACTATAGGTCCTTTTTTATCTCCCTTTCTAAAAATAAATACTCTAATTTTTCCATCTGGCATAAGAGAATCGTAGCAAAATTAAAAGTTCTGGAAGAATTCTAAGTTAATTGACTGAGCCGTATATGGAAATATAAATGTAATGAAAAATGACTCGGTAGTTGGGAGATAAATCGTTTATGAGGTTGAGTTCCAATGAAATGAGTGAATTATTTAGAGATTCTGGCAGAATTTTAAATAAATCGTCTGTTCAATTTATAAACATCTCAATTAATTTAAAATGAGATACAAATGAAGTTGTAGTGCGATTGCATCGCTAATCTGCATGTACATCTGACATAAATGGAAATATTCTAGAGAATGATATAAAATGATTAATATTCTAAGAATTTGAATACTCATATATCATAATTGGAATTAAAATGGCTGTCAAAGCAATTTGGCTTCAGATAATAATGATATCATCATTTAAACGACGAAAGATTTAAACAGAAAGGACATTAAATCAGATGTCAAAAATCACGCATTCCGCTATTAATATTATTAATTTAAATATAATTTTCTAATTTTTGGATTAGTTTTTGCAGACAATTTTATACGCCTTGCAATTAACTAATGTTAAGAAAGTTTGAATTTTTCTAATTTATATATAACACTGAATCAAAATGTATTTAAAACATATCAGAATAAACTGCTTCACATTCCAGATATAATGGATTAATTCGTAAAGCATTTGAAACAAATCGTCTGCGCAGTATGTGTGCATCTCAACGCAATTACAAATGGGCTCGCAAATGAAGTAACAATGCTATGCATCAATTAAGCTTGCGTTCCAGGTAAGAATTCAAATATGCGCGAAGGGAAAATTCTAATTATTTCATCTTAAATGTATTGTTCATAATATGTAGAAAATATAAATGGAATTTAAATGACTGTCAAAAGCGCTTGACTTCATTGTTCATACAATGAATAGTTGGAAGTAATTAATAATGAATGTATAACAAATTATCTTAATTACCTTAATACAAATTGTAGATTCCGAATTGCTGTTTGTACACGACTTAATAAGTGCTGTAGTTAATATTTTCTGGCTGTATTAGTATTTCTTCTAATTTAATAGATCTAACATACTCAAATAATATAAATCCAACAATGAGAGGGTATTTCACAATTCACAATTAATTGAACTAATAATTAAATGAAGTATTTTCAAGTTTTTTTAATTATCATGTTAGTATACAATGTTTTATCTACAACTCAATATTGTTAAATAGATGATTCACATGTTCTATATCCATTTAAATCGAACATTCTTCATTCATAATAAAACCTTATAACAGAGTCTTATAACAGAGATTCCCAAACTTTATTTTCTTCCGTGGCCCTTGATTAGTCTTTTTGTATTTTTAAGTGTCGCTTATGCCATATGTTCTCCCCATCTCCTGCAACCAGCCCGTGGCGAAAATAAGTTTTTATTAATACAGTAAAACCCCGGTTAATACCAACCCGTTTATCCGAAATGCCCCTGAAAATCCCCCCCCCCCAAAAAAAAAACCACGTACTGTACTGCACGGAAATCATTTAGAAGTCGAGACATTATTACAACGATATCCCCACTTTTTTGTTAAGTCTCCCCAAAAAGGTCAGTGGTTAATTTTAGAATGCTAAAATTAAAATTAATGGGTATTAGCAATATTAACTCTATAAATACGGGACCGTCCCATACGTCCCTTCAAGCAAAAGACGGCAGCCGTCCGAATGTCACTCTGAAATTGCCACTCCCTTTCGTTATGGTATCCGACTGTGTTCGGAGACATTTTTTTTTGAAAATAACATATATATATTTTTAATGTTATTTTTCAACTGCATATGTTTTAAAACTATGAAAATATTGGAAAATTAGGCTTTCAAAATAATATTTAAAAAAAAAAACTGAGACATTTGAAGAAAAATGACTAAAATATTTGTCTTACGCTAACAGCCATTGATAAAATCATATTCTGAATATACATAAATCCTTGTAGGAGTACATTTTTATGACAGTTATCTGTGTTATGCTCTAAAATATTTCTTGTACTTCAAAATAGTTTTGAGACATAGCTGAACATAGTTACTAAACTGGTAATTTTTCATAAAAAAATGCTTTTCGTTTATATTTAAGCACTTAAAAATAATACTTGATTTTAAAATTAACCCTAGTTTTTAGAGGAAAACATCGAGGATATTACAGAAAACAATCTCAGAAAATTTCATATCAATACTTGAATAACTTTTTGAGAAATCATTGTTACGGTTGACAGTTTTCCTCAAAAATATCATTTCTCAGAAAAAAACATTTAAAGTTTTCACGCAACATAAAATAATGCTTACAGTTCGGTAATAGAACAACTGTAACTCCATTTCTAATTCACGTAGAGTAAAAAGTGAGACAGTTTTAGAAAGCTGGTTAAACAGGCTACAAAATTAATTCATAAAAAGGTTTTTGATAATTTCATCAAAAACGACGATTTTAAACCAGTCGGATACCTTAAAAAGAAAAACAGAGATGTAGTTTACCTCACTGTTTTGTGAAGAATGAAATGATAGAAGTCTGTTTTTGTTTTTTATTTACTCTTCGACGAATTATACTACGCAGATTTCTCAATATCATTTTTTCTGCAGGTGTGCTTTCATCTTCTTGCTCCAAATAATTAAGTAACGCCTCAGTGTGTACTAATGCGTCACCGTGACTTAATTTTTGATGACTTACAAGATTTTCCTCATCACTTTCAGGACATTCTTCAAGTCCCTTGTTTCTTCTGAACCACAAGTTACATGGGAAACAATATCATCGTCACTTAAAACTTCACAATATTCCAATGTCGAATCTTCGTTAATCCATTGTTCCACTGATTCTTCATCCACATTTTCAGAATAGTCGAACTGGAATCTGCCTGGACTCAAGGTCGGCTGGACGAGTCCAATATAATAGGAAGTGTTGAGAAGAATGCGGTCTTCCCGCTCATTTCAACGGTCGCAATCTCCGCTTCCTTTATTCTGGATGAGGGTTTGTCCCGGATAGTCCGATCCCGGTTAATCGCGAGTCTACTGTATTATAATAGTAGCAGCTCCATATCCTAAAAAATAAAAACAGCATTGAAGTAATGGAACATTAACTTATAATGGAAGCTAACATTTACTCATTGTGATAGTCACTTATTCGAATGGAAGACTATTTCAATACGATCCTTGAACCTGTTCCATGTGGAGCTGAGTTTTATAAAATTAATGAAGACAGATATAATCTCAT
>BGPR01047778.1:0-11706 GCA_013235015.1 Araneus ventricosus | reverse complement strand
ATTTACTTTTAGTTTAATTAATTTTTAAATTTAAAAAATCTGATATTTCGATGTTTCTAGTTAATACACACGGAAGAATTTTTACTGTTTTAAAATTATTTTTGCTGTAAATTTTTGGGTTTAGGCTCCAGAATTTCGTCGCTTAACAAGCAATACCACATATCACATTTTTTGAAATTTCAGAGAGCAGGATAAAAACTGAATTTTTCGCAGTAAACAACGAATATTTCTGAACTTTTTTCCGCATCTGGTAGGATCATACGGTCTCATGTTCATATCAGATGTGAAAAATCTTCAAAAATGTTCTTTATTGGTTGCGAAAAATTCAGTTTTTGCTTCCTTTTTGAAATTTCAAAAAATTGAGATAGGTGGTGTTGCTTATTAAGCAAAGATTTGTATTAATTAATTTCTCGTACACGAAGTATACAAAGTATTGTAATCGTCAAAAAATTCGAACTCGAGATATTGATGAATCTTCACGTTTTAGACCTCCCTGAGTCCGAAAAACGCAATTTTGGAATTATGTCTGTCTGTGAACACGATAACACAAAAACTAAAATAGCTAGACAGATAAAATTTGGTACTCAGTTTATCATCAGGAACGTATATCGGTATCAAATTTTGAACTAAATCCATCAAAGGGTTGATTGTCTGTCGGTCTGTATAATATCATGCAATGACTTAGATAAATGAAATTTTGTATGCGGTCTTCTAATCTTGATTGTAGACTTGTCCCAATTTTGGTTTCAGTCAGTTTAAGAAAAGGCGTTCAAATAGCATATTCGGTTGATATTGCAACTTGCTATTACATTGGCGCTGTTTACTACTACTTGGCGATAGGAAGCTGCGGCCAAGCGCTTGTTTACAGTAAGGTTTCCTTTCGCTTTATTAAAGAAAATTGTGGTTAAACCCAGGCGTGATGAGAAAAGCTGAAATTATGGCAATCCCTAAAATTGGATTTCGAGATGAAACGCCTGGTATAGGTGTGGCGAGTAAGCGAATAATATCTTTAATAAAATTTTATATTCCAAAACGTTCCATAAAATCTTGGAACTTGTCGCGTTACCGAAGGTCTGTAATTTTTATTGGGGAGAGAACAGGGAGTGACACCTTTACTATGAAGTATACGAGAAAGTTTAGGGGGGCGCACTCCCACTGGTTTCTAGAACTAAAAAGAAATATAAAAATTTCAATAAAGAAAATTCTGTTAATTTTTGTTTGGTGTCAGTTTTTCATGCTCTAATCTTTTCTTTTTGTTGCTTTTGTATAAGCGTATGAGACGGTCGAATGCAGATCCCTCCGGTTGTTTCGCACTAAAATGGGAATCTGCTACCAAGAAGAAAATAAATAATACCAGTGGAAGTGGTCTCCCTAAAATTTCTCGTATACTTCTCAAAAATTTGTCATTTCCCATTCCCCTGGATAAAAAATTCGAACCTACTGTAACCCAGAATGTAATGACTATCAGAAGGTTTTTCATTGTAAATTATAGTGATTGTAAAATATTTAGGTAAAGAATCATATTCAAAGAGATGCGTATGTATTAAAACTTAGCAATATTTATTTTCTATCACATTCTAACAAGCTTCGTTAATGCGAGGGCGTGTCCGAGCGAAAACAAAACAGGAGAAAATGACCTCGTTCGCTATCGCTGAATAGTGTGCGCATGCTCACAGATTGCTTCCAGTACGCAAGTAAAAAAATTTAACATGCAATTTGAACGCCATTTTTTCAACCGACTGAAACGAAATTTGGGCACAGTTCTATAATTAATGTTAGCAACCTTCAAACCAATTTTTATTTATCTAAGCCAAATGGTTTAGGAGATATAATTTTTACAAGTATGCGATTATACAGTCCGACAGACCATCAACCCTTCGACGGATTAGGTCCAAAATTTAATACGAATCTACATTCATGATGATAAAACTGTGTACCAAATTTTATCCATCTATCTAAGCAAGTGTTTGAGTTATACTGTTCAGATGACTGCGGACAGACAGACAGACTTTCCCTTGACGGATTTTGTCCAAAATTTGGTATAAACCTACAAATGATGTGTGAAGATCATATACCAAATTTCATCCCCGTAGCTATAATAGTTTTCGAGTTATCGTGTTCGCAGACACACAGACGGACATAATTCCAAAATTGTGTTTTTCGGACTCAGGGAGGTCTAAAACGTGGACATTCGTCAAAATCTGGAGTTCGAATTTTTTGACGATTTCAATACTTTCTCTTTGTTTGCTTCGTATACGAGAAACTAAAAAAAAATCGAAAGGTGAAAATGCCGTTGGCCATGAAGGACAGGATAGTTATTCATCAGATTTGCGCATTCACCGGTATTTTCTTCTCTTATTTGCACCTCGATTTATTTTCGGATGAAAAGAGAGAGTGACATGAATTGAATTATTTATGTCGACAGCTGTAAGTATTGCGGTGAACCTTTTACCATGGAATTGTTCTGCAATTTCCTGGTAACAATGCATAAAATTTTAAAGGTCGTGCAAACCTATATTAAAATGCAAACAAAAAAGTTGTTCTCGTTTTCAGGCTCTGAAATACTTTGATTTATGAATGTACTGTTTCAGATTACTTTAAAATTTATTTAACATTTATTCAGTAAATTCGTTAGTAAACTGTAATATTTTCTTACTAACTCTTTGCGTATCAAAACGTTGAGTAAAATAAATGCAAGAATATAACTAGAATCTAAAAAAAATTTTAAGAAATTGCTGAGTAACTTCTCCAATATCATCTCTACATTAGCAAAAAAAATTTATGACACGTCTATTACTTTGGCGTCAAGACCACATATTCAAATCCATGTCTAACTTTCTGCGTTATGATTCAAGCCGCGGTGGTCTAGTGGTAAGGTCTCGGCCTTGGGCCGGAGGGTTGCAGGTTCGAAACCCGATTCCACTGAAGATCCGTCCTGTATTGGACCTGTTGCACTAGTCCTGTGCACCGTCCTGTATTGGACCTGCTGCACTGTTACATACGACAAACGCCCTCCCGTTGGTGTGGCTCGGAATTTTGGAGATTGGGTGCCAACTCAGGCGTCGTCCTCGTCAACGTGGCTCAAAATTACAAGATTCGTCCCAAAATCGCCCTCGTGTTGCTTCAAAACGGGACGTTAATATAACTAAACTGCGTTAGGAATTCACCTCGCTCACATACACATGAACGAATAGACCGATAGGCAGTCAACCTGTTAAAAGATTTAGTTTAAAATTTCACACCGATCTATCATTCCGGTTATAAAATCACATGCCGAACTTTACCCATCAAACTCATTTCGTCTTAGAGTAATCGTTTATCACGGACGGATAGGATAATCTGCCCTCAAAATAAGAAAAAAAAAGGAAGCGTAATTTTTTAGGTATCCTTAGAAGTTAATCTAAATTATTACAATACTGATTTCATCTTTTTTGACGTTGATTTAATACTATTATAAGAATGGAATAAAAAGAAAATCGGAAATAAGTCCTGCAAATGTTATAAATTCCAGTCATCTGTCTCTTAAGCTTAGCTAGGCCCTTAACATCATTGATAAACACTTCTTTGTATAGATAGATGGTTGGAGGAGGGATATGACAGTAGGGGGTACGCGAAAATAAAAATACTAATCAAGGGGTACGCCAGGAAAAAAAGTTGGGGAACCATTGCTTTAGAGAAATAAGTGTAAGTACAATTAATTTCACTGTTGAATTTTTAAAGAGCAAATATGTATTTTAATTTATTATAGCCTATTACTAATTACAATTTAGTGTAATTAATTTGCTCTAGACAGAAATGCATTTAAGGATTATAGGAAATCATGTGTAGCCAATATTTGAAAAATGGGATACAATGAGCTATCGGTTGTAGCGAACTGTATTTCAATTAATTTATTATTGTTATGGTGCTTTATTTTACTCGGTTTAAGTTAATTTATTCGCATTATACAAAACAAGAAAAGGTTTAAACGCATATTCCATAATAATAGTACTTTGAGAAAAAATACCTTCTCTTTGTTTAAAATGGCTGAAATCAACAATTAGAACAGATATAAAATTTAGCAACAATTAATTGTGAATTCCTTATTTACTCTGTTTATCAACAATAGCTCTAGAGACTTTCTGCATTCAGATTGTTGCAGTTGCAACAGTGAACAAAAATGAACCGATATCAATCATGACCAGCAGCCTGAGAAGTAAATAAAAGCTTTTCCATCCTGTAAAAATGCGATCCGCTCTACTTTTCATCCTCTTAATATACTTCGGTAAGTGGATATTTTTAAAAATGTTAAATATTTAATTTCAGTACTTTCAATTTTAAATAGTTGCCGTTTTTTTCAGAGAAATAGTTCAGAAATTTCAGTTTTACACTTGATCCGTTTAGATATATACCTAGTAGGTTTCAAAGATTCTTGCTATTTTATAAGCATTTCAGAGAATAATTTAACCCTTAAAATGAAAAAAATTGTTTCTATTGACACTTCTATATTCTCAGAAAATAGGATGTCCATAAAGTTTATTAACAATAAAAAATAGCTGAAACTTCTTAAGAATTTGTAATAGAAAGAATCTGTAAAAAGGATTTGAAAAAAGTTTGACTCATCTAGTATTTTTTTAACTTTTTGTCTTCTTATTTTTAGACAATAAACTTAAAAATTACTTACTTTTTAGAAACAGTGTTCACCCATGATTTCAATGGAAGAGAAAGAACTTGTTACTGTAAATTTTGCGTTCAATTAGGAATGGTATTCCATTGTAATGTTGCTTCTTTCTTGTACTGGATTCTAAACCTTTTTTGACTAACAGTGGTAAAAATTTTAGGTAATTAATTTTAAAAATAACAGTCCATATTTGTTTCAAGTGAAATCACGGATCAACAGTGATTTTGAAGGACAAGCAATTTTATAGTTCAATTTCTAAAAATAAAATATAAAATTTCCAAACACAAGAAAACTAGATAAGTCAAACTTCGTGTAATGTTTATTACAGATTATTTCTAACACATATATTTACCATGTTGAAACTATTTAAAATTAAAAATGAAACTTATAAACCTTATGTACATCATAAAAATTTCAGAAATACGAGGTTATCACATTTGTGTTTGAGGTTTGATTATTTGATTTAAATTCAGTTAACTGCCTATTGCCTTATTAATTAAATAGAGACGTGACACCTGAGAAAATTGTGACTCACAGAAAATGAAATGTTTTCAGAATGATTATAATATGAATAGTTTCGTTTCTTCAAAGAGAGTTAACTGATATTAAAAGGAAAGGTTTTTTCAGAGGTTTATGAGATTTAAGATTTACACTACTCGATTTGTGAGAAAATTATGACTTAAAAGATTTCTTTTTCGTAATAAAGTAAAGTCTTTATATGAGGTCAAAGAAAACATGGATAAAAAATCTATGTATTTAAAATGATTTGGTAAAAAAACCTTCACCGTGTCCGCCAGCCTCAACCACTCCACAGATTTTGACATTTTTTTTTCATTTCATTCAAAAATGGGGGTTGGTGGGTCGTCTGCCCCCCTGATGACATATCTAGACGTCATAAGCTTTCATATGAAATAACAATTGTCGAAATTTGTCGGGTGGTTGTTGCTGGCGAACTGTCAAAAAGTTTTTCCCCATAAAAAATTCTTCACAGAGTCCGCCAGCCTCAACCACCCGACCGAGTTTGACAATTTTTGTTTCATATGAAAGCTTATGACGTCTAGATATGTCATCAAGGGTCTCCTGCCCAAGACCACCACCCCATTTTCGAACGGAATCGAAAAAACTCTTTCGCACTGTACATTCTCTACGGGGAAAACCTTTGGACAGTTCGCTAGCAACAACCACCCGACGGATTTCGACAATTTATTTTTTAATTGAAAGGTTATAACGTCTGGATATGTCATCATGGGCCATCTGCCCCCCACCATCCCCATTTTTGAACGAAATAGAAAAAAGAATTTTGTACCATACATTCTCTATGGGCTGGTGGGGGGCAGGCGACCTTTGATGACAGATCTAGACGACATACGCTTTCGTATGAAATTAAAACTGTCGAACTATCCAAAGGTCTTTCTCCATAGAGAATGTACAGTAAGAAAGAGTTATTTCGATTTCGTTCGAAAATGGGGGGGGGGGGCCAGGCGATCCTTGATGACATATTTAGACGTCATAAGCTTTCATATAAAATAAAAATTGTCGAAATCGGTTAGGTAGTTGGGGCTGGGGAATCTCTGAGGTTTTTACCATATTATTTTAAAAATATAGATCCCAACAGTTGCATCACAATGGCGTGTCAAAAATATTGCAAAATACCTATTATAGGTGATGGAAACTCTTTAGTCAGGGCGATTTCATTCTGTATTTATAGATATCAAGACTTTCATGCCGAAATTCGTTAAAATTTTATACAAAACATTCCAACTAGATGAGGTTTATTGAAAGATTTTACAATTTTAAAGGAATCTGTTGTCTACAAAGGATATGAAATCTAAGGTTTTATGGTCTATTCTACTGATCTTCATGCTGAACTGAAAAAAGTAGTGGCTGAGAGCCTCGAAGCAACCAGGTGGCAAGGACAGTGCTGAGCAAAGTGGGTTCTGGCCGCGAATCCGCCCGAGGGCGGCGAGAGCGGCTAGTAATAATAAAAACAAAAACACGGCTACCATGACCACACATTATTTAGAAAAACTCTTATTCAAAACTCTCTTTATTAAAGTTGAAATTAGCTGGCTATCACGTGTTAATATTAATTTTGGAAGATATACTAGGATATGAAATTGGTCATATTTTGTACTCCGGCCTGGTTATTTAAAAATAATCTATAAGGTGGTCATTAGGAAGAGGTGATCATTAGCGTAGATTGAAAAGAATCAAATTTTCCCCCAGATTATTAAGCCGAGGAAATGTTGCTAATTAGTGCGAAATAAGATCAAGAAAAATAGAAATAAAATTAATTAATATTATCAAGTACAGCATATCGTTTGGTCGAGAAACCATATACAGAAAACGGTAAAAGCTAAGTTCAGGATACCGAGCCGTTCCTCCTAGCTTTGTATCGCCAACTTTTTGTCGCCAAGGGCAAGATGGTTTGGCGATGTGAGGACGTTTGTTTTGGGTGACCAGTGAACATTTTATTCTTCTCTTGCGTACGCCGACCGGGAAATTTTTTTTAAATTTAAAAAAACATCAGCGGCATCGCTTTCTGCAAGATTCGCTTCTTTGTTGAGAATTACGAATCTAGTTTTTTTTTTATTTCAAAAACGAGAATTCCAGCATCCATACACCAGTGTAAAAAAAACTTTTGCTTCAGCTGTCAGAAGTTTGTAATAAGTCGATACACTTACAATTTTTCCAGAACCATCGTTTTGTAAAGAATTGTATTGTATGAATTGTCGAAGAAATTGCAGCCACAATAAACACCGCTTTTGTTTAAAATACACGGACTAAACTGTGAAAATTAAAAGCGTTAAATTCCAAACGAAATATGCAAATTCTATTAAATCGTCCAATAAAATTTAAATTAGCCTATAGCTGACCAACCAAGACGAAGCTTCCAAGCGCAGAACTCCAATATAATGATGCACGCGTTACTTCGCAACCAAAACAAATGCAAACATAGCACAAAACCGTCTCTTCCTGGCGTCAAAAGTTAGCGATGCAAAAGCAAGGAGAACCGGCTTCTTACCCTAAACTTAACTTTAACCCAGAAAACCTTGGAAATTTTGATGTAACATGTGGAAACTACTAGTGCAGAGGTTTCCGACCTGTGGTACGTGCACCCTTGGGGTACTCGAAGGATTAGTTGGGGGTACATGAAATTATAGTTGATAATTTCGGAAAAAAGAAGACATAAGGAATTAAAAAAGTTACAGAATGTTGTTCCCTCAGGTTAATACTTGCTATTTAATAACTATACCGCTTGAACAGTTGATTATTACGGAGTGTACGTTTTAGTTATCCTTATAAGTTAACGCTAAATTATTGCAATACTAATTTCATTTGTTTTGACATTGAACTAATACAATTGCAAAAATGCAATACAATGTAAAATAATAAAAAAATATTATCAAATGTAATATAATATAAAATAAAATACAGGTCCAGCAAATGTTATTAATCTAAGTCATTTGATTCTTTAGCTAACCTAAGCCCTTAACATTATTGATAACAACTTCTTTGCATTGACGGATGGTTGGTGTATGGGGGGATATGACAGTAGGGGTACGCGAAAATATAAAGATTAATCAAGGGATACTCGAGGGAATAAAGGTTCGAACCCCTGTAATTTTCCTACTTTGAGGGATATCTTGTTCGCAGTGATTAATTTCGGTTGTCAGTAATTTTGGATTTGGCAGAAGTCTTATTTCCTCTGTGAAAATTATTGCTTTCCCGATAAGTACTTCCAAACCTGGAACTAATTTCAAAAGCCATTTTTCGACTGTTTTAAAACCTAGCTGGCAAATATTTGTAGCACACTGGCATCCAAACTTACTGAATTTTGTCTTCAAATCCGAACATCATTACATCTCGATTGCCACTATTTGCATATGGTTAGGTATTGATTCTATATCTATGGAGGAAACAAAGGAAACTTTTCTTCCAAGGATTTAAAATCTTCCAACCTTGTTTCTATTTCTTTTCTAAGGCTTAATATGTTTCGTTGTTGCAAATATTGTGAGACGTTATTAATAATTATGTATAATCAGGTATTTATTGAATCAAGCTATGGAATTTTTATTAAAATTTTTTTGTTACATAATCTTATATTTGCTGGGCCGCAAACATATTTTTGTGGATCGTGAGGTTTGGCACCAATGCCATATACCAATCACATATCACAAGCAACAGATATAGTTTACCTATACAAGTGTTTTACACCAATAAAATGTTTTGGAAAATTTGACATACGATATTTTGGCATTATTCCAATAATGACAGGTCTTCAAAGTAGTAAACTGAGTTAAAATACATGGTTTTCGTCAGTTGAGAATTCTGATCGCTGTGGCTCAGATTTCTAAGTATTGCTCACCCTAAATATATAATTAAATATACAAAAGTCGTTTAAAATGAGTTTTGGAGCGAGCACATTTTTCTTAGGCGTATCTATTCATTCCCTTTCCTTGTCGTCAGTTGACGATAGGGAACATGTCATATTTAAAAGGCCATTGCTTTTTACTTCCTCGTATACGAAGTTTACAAAGATAAAGTATTGTTACTTTCTCATATACAAAGAGAAAGTATCGCAATCGTCAAAAAATTCGAACTCGAGATTTTGACGAATCTCCACGTTTTAGACCTCCTTGAGTCCGAAAAACACAATTTTGGAATTATGTCTGTCTGTGTGTCTGTCTTTCTGTGAACACGATAACTCAAAAACTATTAAAGCTACAGGGATGAAATTTGGTATGTGATCTTTACACACAATTTGTAGGTTTCTGTCAAATTTTCTACAACATCCGTCTACGGGAAGTCTGTCTGTCTGTATGTCCGTGTTAATGTGAACGCGATAACTCACAAACTTAAATAGCTAGTTGGATAAAATTTGGTACACATTTATTTGTATTATCAGGAATGTAGGTTTGTATAAAATTTGGCCAAATCCGTCAAAGGGTTGACTGTCTGTCTCTCTGTATAATCGCATACTTTTGAACGCAATGACTTCCTTAAAAACTTACTTTGATATATGAAAATTGGTATGTGGCCTTCTTAACCTTAATGGTAGATTTGTGTCCAATTTTTGTGTCAATCGGTTTAAAAAAGGCATTCAAATTGCAAATTTCGTTTTCTTTATCTTACACCCAACCCTATTGTGAGGTTTTGGCCCAGTGTTACCGGGGTCTGATCAAATATCAACAGACTTAAAGAAGTCACAGAATTCCAGCATTTTAAATTTAATAAGAATCTTGAATAAATTGCTATTTTACAATCTTATATACATGGGGTATATACAATTCAAGAACGAAGATAAACAAGTCCCGGATATAGATCGCGAGGGTCAATAACAAGCGTAATTTGACTTCGTCGAAGTTACTAACGGTGAGTATACTCTGAGATGCAACTTCATCGTAAAGTTCAGGGAATTATGAGAGTTCATCAGTAGAAGCATAGTAACTCAGGGCGAGTTATGGAAAACACCGAAGGTTGGAGTAAATAAATTATCGAGGTTCGAAACGCTCGATAATATGCACAATCTACCACAGGGACGCTTCTAGCCAGGCTTTGACTAATAAATACTCAGGATGAGTAGGAGGAATACCGAGGGTCGGTATATGACATCGAGGTTGTAAGAACGCTCGATAGAATGGAGCATTCCACCACAGGGACTCTTATTTTTTTCTCTACTTGTGTTCGGAGTATACGAGAAAGTTTAGGGGAGACCACTCCCGCTGGTTTTCTTGAATAATTAGATGTATTGGTTTTTTTCTGGAAAATTTAATTTACTGTATTTCTTCTTCAGTGGTTTCTTACTAATCGCTTCGGCAGTACATATACTGAAATTGGAACAACAGAGCAATTCAGACCACAAAGGGTATATTTTTGATTTATAATCTTACCCTTGACAGAAAATTTTGTCCATTTTAGAACTTCTATGGCGAGTGGGCTTTGAAAAAGATCGTCATTCAGGTTCTCATTCATTTCTTCCATTTTGAATAATCTCTTTTACATTCTAAATTCTATTTTATGTTTTTTTAATATTAATCGTTGTAATTTTTTGTTGATGCAATCACTTGATGCTGTTGCGTTGAGCACGCAAAAAGGTGTATTGTTATCGCTATTGTTTAAATCTTCGGTTTCTTATTTATACTTTTTCTTTTTTTACTTTTGTTTTATATTTATATTATCTGAAATTGGAACGTTATAAAGAAAATTATCTTGGCCCCCCGCGCAAGGATGACGCAAAATCCTGAAGTGTTCCACATTTTTTCTCCCCTCCGACTGGAAGCCATAGTGGCCTAGTGGTAAGGTCTCGGCTTCGGGGAGTTCCAGATTCGAAACCCGATTTCGCCATGCATGGGGCCTGTTACACGTTAAATCCCATATAGTGGCGAAATATCCTCCCGTTGGTGAGGGGCGGAAGTTTAGAGAGAGAGTGCCAGCTTAAAGGTCGTCCGCGGTACCTGACAGTGGTTCAAAATTATGAGGTCAGTCCCTAAATAGCCCTCGTGTTGCTTTAACCCTTTCAAGTTCTCTACATTTTTTTTGTTTCGAAAACTACTAAATTTATTTCAAAAATGAGCATTAGACATGTAGCTGATCATAAATATGAAAAGGAAAAAAAATTGCTTTCTTTTTATTTTCATGGAGTTTGTGGTTTCACAGTGAAACCAATGAACGGTAAAGTGCTATTTTCCCTCCGAATAAGTTTTCATCGAAATGCAATTTAAATTATGTATTTAATTTATAAGTGTACGTGAGTATTCAGGATATTATTCAACCTTCATAAAAATTCAATATCACTTTCGAAGATTCAGTTTTAAAAAATATCAATTTGTGCAAGAACCCTCATCATTTTGTTTCGTTTCGAAAGCAAAAGCAATTTAGCTCTTGAAATGGCGATATCTTTGTGAATACTGACGCTAATTAACTGGAATTTTTATATAAGTTGACCTATATATCTGGCTCTTTAGTTATGAAAGAAGAATTACGCTACGTTTCGCACATGCTCAGTAAAAAAATGCTCAGTGTGTGGTTTCACTGCGAAACCA
>BGPR01047777.1:0-11706 GCA_013235015.1 Araneus ventricosus | reverse complement strand
CCGTGATATTTTTCGAAAATATGTATTATGTCACAAAAACTATTTTTACACATAATAAAAGTTTAAAAAATTAACTTTTCATGATACAACTTTTATTTCCGTTGAATACGTTGCCCTCATTTTAATAGTTTTTCAAAAATTAAATTGTGTATAAAATTTACAATTTATAACACTTTTTTTATTGGTGAAGAATAAGAATACATAAGAACTGTTGCTAGATCACATTAGAAGAATTTTTTTATGAAGACGAATTTTATTATTTTTTTTATTCATATTTATTCTAACGCTTTTTCTCAATGAAAAATTTACTATGTAATTGTCCCAAAACATCCGTTAAAATCTTTCTTATACTGCAAGATTTATGACAAAATTTGAAGTACCTACGCAATAAATACTAATAACTTATGGAAAAAATTAGCTAAAGGCGTCTTTTAAAAATCGTTTGGTTCAGCTGATATTCTCATTTTAATTCAAAAACATTTTAGACGATAAAAGAATTTTGGGTATTGTAATTTTCTATTCAAAAGTAGCTTTTTACATCAAAAATATTAGACATGAAAGTATTTTAATCCCGAGCAACGCCGGACGTAACAGCTAGTTTACAAATATTTGGAATAAGGATATTTTATAGCAATACGCAACCGTGAAAAAAATTTCGCAAAGAAATACGCAAGACAAATTCAGAATTCATCTTTCATGTTTTGAAGAGAAACAGATAAAACGCAGGTAAACCTGGAGTTTACGGTGCGCAACCTGTTTCTCGCCAATTTTTCTTGGCGCAATTTGATTTGCCGTCGCCAAATACTGTTTTGGATGTGCAGTGTGCTTTTTATTGCTCTCTTGCGCATGCGTCACCTGTAAAGAAGAGATTGAGCAAGCAAAGCCTGCTGAATTTCTAATGTGTACCGGGCAAATTTTTTTAACTTAAAAAAACATCAGCTTCTCTGCTTTCAGCATAGCAGGAAACTAGTAGTTACACCTTTTCATTGAATGGTAGAAATCCAGGATTTAAAAAATTCCGAAAACAATTTCCGCACGCAATGCCTGCGGCATTTCAAGCGTGTACCGGGAAATTATTTTAACATTGAAAAAAAATCAGCGGTATCGCTTTCAGCATAGCGAAATACTCGGAGCTTCGCTTATTCATTGAGAAACGAAACACACAAAGTAACATACACAGTACTGAACCGATATTCAAACCGAAAAATTCCAAACGAAATTTTATTGAAATTCGAATGATCACGTCGAAGAGATCGAATCACATCGAAGAGATTAGAAAGGCAGTCTATTCGAAACGAGGCGCACTATAGCGTAATTTTCAAAACACAGACGAAAAGATTAATTTCCGCGCATGCGCGCATGTCATTCGTTAAAAACATCATTGCGCAACCAAAACAAATGTTTTCTCATTTCCGTTCTTGGCGGCAAAGAGTTGGCGATCCTAAGAGCACCGAAATAAGTTGGCACCATAGACTCCAGATTAACCAAAACTCAAATAAACCGCTATAGTGATAAAGGTTTATTTTTCAGTCATAATTCAGGATTTAACAGTCACATTTGATTGTTATAATTAGCACACTGTACGTATATATTTACAGTGCTTAAAATAATTAGACTGACTTTAAAATTCATATTCGGGAAGGAATATGTCCTAGGTAACTGAGGCAAAAAGATGTATAAAATCCTTTTAGTATTTACTACATCATAAATAGCTGCCATTTGACTAGTTTTGAATTGCACTTTCTTTGTTAACGCTCCCATTTAGTAAAAGCAGCAATAAATTTTTAAATGACAAAAATCAATTGGATATCTTGAAGTATCTCAGGTGGCCTTGACGTCTTTAAATTTATTTAATAGCAATAAATGTTTCTCAGTTAGATAGGAAGTTAAATTAATTAAGAGATTAAAATGGAAATTATTTAAATTCATGTAGCACTTACTAGCACCCTCCGGCGAAGCTACACGAATTGCATCTCTCAGTGACGATCGGGAACTAAGAGAGTCTAAGGATTTAAATAAATCCCGCCAATTACGATCAATTTGGATCTTCTGTGATAATCAACGTTAAGTATTCTTGCTCTGCTTCCGATGAGAGACTTTCTAAAGAATCGGACATTTATTGTGGTCTTTTTATGAACTGTTCTTTTAGAGACTGTTTTCTTGCATTATTTTGTAATATTCTGTATATTTTGTTTCTGAATTGTCAATAAGTGATTTGGGCATTGGTTAAGATGTTGGGTGGTGGCTTTGGTGAGTGAAAATGGTGAGGCAGTTAGCTTGATTAGAGTTTTGGGGGCTTCATCTTCTGGTGCAGGGGCGTGGCGTCTCGTTCAGGTGTTGATAGCACCCGTCTACGACTGCCCATTGAAACCTGTAAGGGACCACCATGGTCTTAGGTGCGGGGCAAGCCGTAGTGTTAGTTAGTTAGTGACAATCGGTCCACACTTGGGATCTATATATCGCCGACTTGAGTGTCACAGACTATAATAACCACCCTAGGATGCTTCTTTTGTATTCATTTTTCAATACTCAGTTAAAAGCTAAGACCACTCCTCAGAATAACTTTTGCTATTTTCCTATGATTATCAGTCATCATGCCCCTTGATACTCTGAGATCTGAGTCAGAAACTACTTTATCAGAAAATAGCAGCCACACCAGATTTAACACGCATATGGCGTATGCAATGTATTTGTTGGGAGATTTGCACATTGTATCCAAGATACTACGATCTCGAATAAGACACAGTGAGCTGCTTCATTGTCTGAAGGAGCTCCAAAGCCTTAGGCAGATTGAACAAATCCCGCTGTAGTTAAAAGAAATAGCCAAAATAGTTGAAATTAAACCGAAAAATATTCAAAATATGTTTTATGTGCATAATTCTAAACAAGAAATATGACTCTTAAAAACAAAATTCTCTGTAATCTGAAATTATTTAGATATATCCAATTGGCAGTTTTCTAACATTTATTGGGAGATTCTCGCTCTGCATTCAAGATCCTACGGTTTCGGAGTCAATACTTGGCCACCAGACCACCGTGACCGGTTTCATGGTCTGGAGAAGAATTAAAACCATAGTCAATTTAAGCAAATTCGGCTGTAGTTACTTTTTTATGGTCATAATTCTAAACAAGAAATGTGATTCTTCAAATAATATTCTGTATCATCTGTGGTCTTCTTCTTCATGTATAATTATGTTCCCTTTCAAGTGTATTTATATCCTAATGTTCTGATTTTTTTTCTTTTGCTTTTCAATAAAGTTTCACACATACTCATCCAACCGACAGGGTGCCGTTTAGGCACCGAGTTCGGGGGTATGCTGTGGTGTTATGTGGTCTTCTTCTAGGGTTGTTATTAAACATTGCATGAAAATTATTTTTGAAAATATTAGTCTTAGAATTACGACTTAAAGATGAGATATAAGTGGAAGATGCAAGTGCCCTGCAGGAAAGATTGGAGGGGAAAAGTGTAGGAATGCGTTTTCTCTTCTATCAATTTCTTCTAATATTATTATGTTTCGATTTTAGGATATTTCACACGATTTTAAAGTTATAATATGGAGAATTTGTAATGGAAAGCTTAATTTTAAATCGTCGTAAGATGATGAGAACGGACCTGAGTCAGAGATCTCTCCATTCATAAAAGGCAAACCTAATTGGATTTAACGTGCATATAGCGTACACAAACCATTCGTTGGGAGATTCGTGCTTTGACTATAGTTAAAAGAACTGTCTAAAGTGATCGAAGTGAAACAGGAGTAATTTGCAAAATTTGTTTTATGTTCATACTTTTAACAAGAAATGCAATTCATAAAATGTGGCTCTCTTTATTTTGAAGTTTCACTCTAGGGTTGTTAGCAAGAATAGCATTTAAATTATTTTTAATCATTAGTTTTAGTATAACGAGTTTTGCGAAATCCGAACAAAATGCAATATTTTCTAGAAGTAGAAAAGCAAAGAGCAATTTGTGGCGACCCAGGAATTCCAAGAGACGGAAGTAGGCTGAATCCAGATGGAAGTGACGCCTCCGATCCGCGGATGTTCGAAGAAGGGGAGTCCGTGATTTTCAGTTGCAACGGAGAAAGTTTCGCTCTCCATGGAACAAGTTTCATAACTTGCTTGGCAGATGGAACTTGGAGTGCGCCTCGGCCACGATGCATTAATCCGCCAGTGGGTGAGTATCACTGAGTTCTGAGTGATATATATTCCCACCCTTTCGTAGATGGTGATTTCCTTTCGAAAGTCAGCATCTTAAGAGATATTTTCGTAGCCATGCGGTAGTCTTATAATGTTTCTTCAGAAAAAAGTTTCCTTTAGTATTGAATAAAGATAGCAGATGACTGCACCAGTTTTAATCATTCTCCCTTGTGGATGTTTCCGCCCATTATCACCTCGTCTGTGCCTCGACCACGATGTATTAGTTCTCGAATAGGTGAGTATCACTAATTCCTGTGTGGAATTATAGTAAATACTGAGTGGTAAAGGAATTATTTGAAGATTTCACACATGCTGATAATTGTTCGTGCTTGTGTTTCCAATCACAAATTTCCGATGTTGATGATAAGGATATTTATACAAAACCAAAAAGGCGGCTGCAGAAACACACAAAAAAATGCATTCACTGGAGCCTCTTATTCGTGATTCGAAAAGTAATTTATGCTGTCGTTCTTAAAGCAGAAGTTAAATATCTGCCTTATGTTGACGGAGCTTTCGACAACTTTCTTCAAAACAAAAGACTGTTTTCTTTCTGGTGCTACCGGTACCTTTTTATTCCTATGAAATTCACTTGAATGTTTCTTTTCAGACATTTTAAAGAAATACACAATACTTATTCTCTTATAGGTTATAACGCTTTTCCAATTGAAATTTGCTGTTCATAACAAAAATAATTATGAAAAAGTATAGATTTCTTTAAAATGGGTTTGCGGTTATGTGCTAGGTGACTCATAAAGGGACTCTCTCGAATGCAGAAAATAAGAGGATTGTGTTTGAAAAGAAGAAGTAGTTCAATTTTGGGGGCTTGAAAGTTTTCAAACAATTTCAGAAGTCTCAATCATGGTCATCCTTAGCATACCAATTGCCCACAAGGCGCCAAGAAGCTTCAGGAAATATAATTAACATCCCTATTAGCACAATATGCTCTACAGTATTGCAACGACATCTTTACAATATTGTGCAACGTTTAGAATATCGAACAACGTTGTGGAAATATCGTACGATATCTTGTACGAATAAGGGATACTTTCCAGCTAGACCACCTTTGGTGAGTGGTGATGGTGGATGGGGGTGGGGGGGTGCCTTAATGTTATTGGTCAGGATAAGGCGATGGGGCGCAAATGCGAATAGAAAATTATTTGACTATTTTTCGGAGCATTCACGTCCATAAAATCTTTATTTTTTCACACTTCGCTTCAGCTCCAAGAGAAGTTGACCGGTTTGTTCGGGCCTCGGGCAGCCTTTGGTCTGAATCAGATTCAAAACCTTAAGCAACTAAAACAAATCCAACTGTAGTTAAAGGAACTACCTAAAGCGATTGATGTGAAACAGAACTAATTTGCAAAATTTGTTTTATGTTCATAATTCTAAATAAGAAATGTAATTCTTAAAACAAAACACTGTGTTCTGTAATTTTGCTGGGGGATCCTCCAATGAAAATCTCCTACATTTATTTGGAGATTCGAATTTTGCATTTTAGATCCTAGGGTCTCGAAGTCGGCAGTGTAACAAAAGACCACCGTGACCTGGTTCACTATTTTAAGGATATTTGAAACATTTGGCAACTTAAAAAAATCCCAGTGCATCTAAAAAGTAGTTAAAATGATTGAAGCGAAGCAGAAGAAATTTTCAAAATTTATTTTAAGTTCATAATTCCAAACAAGAAATGTGATTTTTAAAATAAAACGCTGTATTTAAATTTTGATCGGAGATTCTCATTTGATAATCTCCTATCATTTATATTTGGAAATTCGCGCTTGCTTTCTAGATCCTACTTTCTCGAAGTCAACATTTGACCAGCAGACATTTTCATTGTCTGAAGGATATTCAAAACATTAAGCAATAAAAAAAATTGCAGTGAAAAGAAATAGCTAAAATGATTGAAGAAATTTTTAAAATTTGAACAAAAGAAATTTGGAAAATATTTATGCCCATAATTTTAAACAAGAATTCTGATTCATTGAATAAGGCTGTATATGTTCTGAAGTTACACTCTAGGATTGTTAGAAAATAGAGCATTTAAATTATTTTTTTGAAAATATTACTTTTATTATAATGAGATTTGCAAAATTCGAAAGCAGTGTAATATTTTCTTGAAGTGGAAGGGCAAAGAGCAACTTGTGACGACCCTGGAATCCCAATAGGAGGAAGTAGACTGAATCCAGATGGAAGTAATTCCTCCTACCCACGCATGTTCGAAATAGGCGAGTCCGTGAATTATACTTGCGAAGGGAAATATTCAATCCTCGAAGGAACCAGTTACATCACTTGCTTAGCAGATGGAGCCTGGTCTGAGCTTCCGCCACGATGCATCAATTTACAAGTAGGTGAGTATCGCCGATCTCCTTGTGGCATACTTTCCCACCCATTAAGGAAATAATATCGGTTAATTTATCAACAAAACTATGAAAAATTGTGAATTAAAAAAGTGATGATAAATAGAAGATGCGGTTCCCCTGCAGGAAGGACTGGGGCTTATTACGAAAACAGAATGATTTCATTTTCTCTTCCATCAGTTTCTTTTAATATTGTTAGATTTAGATTCTAAGATATTTGATACGATATCAAACTATACTATGGTTATGTTCTAATCGATCTCGTAATTTTGAATAGTCGTCAGATCGCTCCGTTGGTTTGACAAGATTCTAACTGACATTTGTACCAAAAATGAGATTATGAGTTTAGACAATTATACTAAGTTAGATCTACACGGCAAACTGACTCTGCCTGAATTCTAGCGGTAAATAAACAAAGTACTAACGTGCCATGATTCTATCGCTGCAGACGATATTTTTACTTTTCAGTTTGACAAGGTTCTATCTGCTTTTACTGTGACCATTATCAGTTGTGTCATTATTTAAGTAGGCTGCGGTTGTTTTTGGGGCGCTAACTGGGATTTGTGTTCATTATAAATGTTTTGTGTACTGTTTTACAATTGAATAAAATTAAATTCTTTACCATAGCAACATTGAAAATGAGTTGTGCTAGCTAGAAACTTTGCCTGATTTATTCAATGATACAGGCAGTGAAATTAATTTCGTCCATTTCACATCAAGTGAGAGCAGCGATGATTGTCTAATTCAGAGTTTGAAATAAGTATCTTATGTTGTAATATTAGTACGGTATTCATAAAGAGTATAACATTTACCCATATTATTTTGCATATACTATATTATAAAGCTATACCTGCAAGTTATAGGCATAGTATTTTCTAACCAACCCCTTTATTACCAGTCTAACCCTTTTTTTCTTTTTTGGTAAGTGGAGGAGGAAGGAAAGGGTTTAATTCTTAAAGAAATGCCATCACCCAGGCCAAATAAGTCGAATCAAACTAATTATTGAAATGTAAGATATAAGTGTGGTGAAAAAAATTCAGACACAGAGCGCTCAGATATTCATGATTCATTTTATTATTTAGGAACAGCTATAGAAAAAAGGCATTTTCTTGTTAAAAAATATGTCAATTGTTAATGGTAAAACCAAAGAAAATGATATTGGAATAACGAGTCGGAATGGAAGAAGATTGGATGAAAGATGAATACCAAGCATATAATGAGAAGAATAATAGAAAAATTAAGTCGTCAAGAAGGAAGTTTTCCTTTAAGTACTTTTTTTGTGAAAGGGGAGAAGAGTCTTTCTACTTAGGAACATTATCGCAAAAGCCAGTGTGCACTCCACATTTAACTAAAATGTGGAAGCCAACTTACCATCCAACGGCCAAAAAGGAAATAATAGACATAGTAGATAAGTACCTAAAGGAGACCAGTTTTAGTAAGAGAACACATAAAATCCTTGCCCTAGTAGAGTCCCATTGCTGCAGGGCACATACCAAAAAGAGAATATTTTAGTTCTCTCCTCAGTATTCGGAAAATTGTACTTTCAACAATGTTGTACGGAAAAAATAACTGCAGTTAGAAAATCAATGTACTACATAACTTTTATAACGGAGTTCAACCTTGGATTTCACTCCTCAAAAAGCGACATGTGACCTTTGAAGATAGACCACTTAGAAATTCAAATTGGTAAAACAAGCAAAAACACTAACGGATATCTTTAAATATTAGTCTGATGTACACATGAGGAAAAGAAAAACAAAGATTTCCCTTCAATGCTATTTGACTTACAAAATGCTAATATTAGCTCTTTTTTACCTGAGAAAATTGAACGTCTACAATTTGACTCCAACTAAACAAGTGTATTGTGCCTTGTAGAGGGAAAATTTATCTGGACGCACTGGTAATGATATTGCTAGTACTTTTCACAAAATGCGGACCGTACTAGCAGTGGAAAATGACAGAACTGAGTTGATAACATGGTCGGATTCGTGAGTTCCCCCAAATCAAAATTCAATCATTTCAAACTCAGTTCTCAATTTTCTTCAAGAAAATCCTCAAGTAAAATCAATTACAATGAAGGACATGCATGCATCTAAGAAGTTCACAGCAGTCGCAGCAAAATTAAAACAGCCATGAGCAAAACAAATTTCTGTTTTTCAATTGGAGTAATTAGATCTTTAAAACAAGTCAATCCAGTAAATCTACAAGCGTGTCATACAAATAAAATACTGTAAAGATTTTCAAGGAACAAAAACAATTCTAATTTATAAGATTGTGCCATTCGCTAGTGTTGCACTTTTTAAATTTACCAGAACTCTACACACGATGAATTTCAAAACATCGGAAGACAAATTTGAACCAGAAAATTTTGCAAATATCAAGTTTGCTGAGACACCTATGTAGGACTCGAAAACAAATATCAAACAGAAAAAGAACTCAGAAAACTGCAGTTTGAGTGAGTTACAACTAACACCGAATTTTAAAAAAAATAAGTGATAAAAAAAAGAAAGATATAAAGACAGCTTTTCCCTTCATGCCTATGCAGGATAGCGAATATTCTAATGCTATTATACATTTATAATAAACCAACTAATGGCGCCATTTCATTTATGATGATAAAAAATCTTTTTTCTTAGATTTTTCCATTAAATTTTGAATTGAGTTATAACTTTGTACCACACCATCATCATTTATAAAATAAAAGTGTTACTTTAACAAAGTTCTATGTGCAGTTACAATTATGCCTCTTTAGTGAAAGCTGTTTCTGTTTTGAACAAGGTTCTAAGTGCATTTTGCTATGTTCAAAAACAGAGGAATAAAAGATACTTTTTTCCAGATAAGCTACGGAACCTTTAAATAAAAGCATTTTAATGTAATTATTAAAAAATTAATTAAATTAGATCGTAAATAAAAAATGTTGTAATAGGTGAAACCTTTAAACTCATTTTTCTCAAAACTGCCTTGGATGCAGTCAAACCAAGGCACCGAGATGACAAGGACAATACCTGTGTCCGAAATCTATCTAACAAGAAATTCCAGCCACATCTGATTTTAAATGCGTATGGTGTAGGACATGCGTTTTTGTGAGATTCGTGTTTTGCTTTTTAGATCCTACCTTAAGAAACGAAAGCAAATCCGATTTTTGGTAAAAAAAAATACCAAAAATTATCGAAATAAAACATAACTCATTTGCATTTTATCTTTGTTGTTGTTGTTGTTCATAATTCTAAACAAGAAACGTGATTCTTAAAATTAAACTCTGTATTCTGTAAATTAGTTGGGATTTTCCCAACTACCAGTCTCCCAACATTTATTGGGAGATTCGCTCTTTGTATTCAAGATCCCACGATCTAGAAGTTGAAACATGGGCACCAAACCACTAATTTGTAGTCTGCAATAGATTGGAAACTTTAAGCAACTAAAACAAATCCGATCGTTGCTAAAAATAATAGCTAAAAGGATTGAAGTGAAGTAGAGGTACTTTGCAATGTTTGTTTTATATTCGTTACTAATAATGAGAAATGTTATCTTAAATAAGGCTCTATTCTCTATAAGATTCTCTAGTATATTCTGAACTTTCCCTCTAGGGTTGTTAGCAGATAAATCACCTAACACAATGAAATTCTTTAAACATTAAAATTGAACAAGGATGAAGAAGTTAAAAGAATCCACCAGATGAACTTATCAAGGTGTCACTCATCTACAAGGATTCTTAAATATAACAACAGAAATACTTTTCTGTATGGGATCCCGACAAAAGTAAGTCAAGAAAAATTAACCGCAGAAAATTTTACTGTGACCCTGAAGTATTCCAGATTTGAAAAAAAAGAAGAAAATATCCAAAAAATACTCAATTAAATATGTTTTTATTGCCAAAAAACAGAAGTAAGAAAAAGACAAAACTTATTTTCTTTTTTTTTTCAAATCTGGAATACTTCGGGGTCACATGGGCTTCCAGCAAAATTCTCTTTGGTGAATTTTTCTTGAATTTGGCGGAATCCCACTCAGAAAAGTATTCCTGTTGTTATATTTTAGAATTCCCGCAGATGAATGACGCCTTCATAAAGTTCATCTGGAGGATTCTTTAAACCTCGTCATCCTTTTTCAATTTTAATATCTAAAGTATTTCATTGTGTTAGTTGATTAATTGTATTTTCATTGTTATCTTGGTTGCTTGCAGCATTTTAGCACGCTCCAGATGCTTTGTTTGTTTTCTTATTTTAATATTGCTCTTATTGATTTTTTTACGTTAAATGTCATATTTTTTATTTGTTTATTATTTATTAGTTGTTAACAAATAAAGTATTTAAATTATTTTTGAAGATACTAGTTTTAGTATAATAAGTTTTGAAAAATCTGAACATAGTGTAATATTTTGTTGAAGTAGATCTGAAAAGAGCAACTTGTATCTACCCTGGAATTCCCAAGGGCAGAAGCAGACTGTATCCAGTCGGAAGTAACGCCGTCCGCCCGCTCGTGTTCCAAATGGGGGAGTCCGTCATTTTCACTTGCAGCGCGGAAAGTTTCGCCCTCCATGGAGCAAGTTTCATCACTTGTTTGGCAGATGGAACTTGGAGTGCGCCTCGGCCACGATGCATTAATCCGCCAGTGGGTGAGTATCACTGAGTTCTGTGTGATATATTTTCCCACCCTTTCATAGATGGTGATATCCTTTCGAAAACCAGCATTTTAAGAGCTATTTTCGTAGCCATGCGGTAGTCTTATAATGTTTTTTCAGAAAAAAGTTTCTTTTAGTATTGAATAAAGATAGCAGATGACTGCACCAGTTTTAATCATTCTCCCTTGTGGATGTTTCCGCCCATTATCACCTTTTCCACGAAGTAAAATAAATAGCTTTTGGCCCTGAAAAGGTAAGGGTAACAAAGAACACTTAGAACCCACAATTAGATACTTCAAGGCCTTAGACTTGAACCTTTTATTTTTTGTTAAATTAAAATTAGGATATTCGTTTTTTTCCCTCAAATTATAATGTAAATTATATTGGTTAATTTATTGAAAAATGTGCTATATTATGTCCGCTATAAAATTAAAATATTGATGATAAATGGAAGATGAAGAATAAAATGAAGTAATTACTGCAGTAATTACTGAAACTTATTGCGAAAACTGCACAAATGCGATTCCCTTCTATCTGTTT
>BGPR01047776.1:0-11707 GCA_013235015.1 Araneus ventricosus | reverse complement strand
TAAGTTGGCATACTTTCTGTAAATTGTATGTTGTCGTGAAAATACATGAATAATGAGTTTAAAATCGTTCAAAACACTCTACACAGCACACTTTTGGACCTGTAACTACTAAATATGGCACGCAGTTACTTTCTGGGTAGTAAGTGATCAACAAGAGAGGGTTTATCGAAATTTTAATTCGATTTTTAATTAATTAAAAGATTATTCGAAATTTTTGCGTTTTTTTTTATATAACTTATTAACTTTTGAGCATATTATCGCATAAAAATCATTGTACACCACTTTAAAATCCAAAAATTCTTGTCAATACTAATTTCATTTCCGTATAATTTTTGCTTTAATAAATTTTTCAAAATTAATTTTAAACGGAATTTGTAACAATTCTTTTTATTATTGTAATGACATTCAAACCTTATTTTATTGTTCTATCAAATATTTCCTTCGCTTTTGCCAATCCTAAAGTTACGATGAAAAAACATTGCTTTCTTTGGACTTTAATACCAAAGCAGAATTTTTACTTTCGTTTTTCGCATGATAATGTTTCTAGGCTGATACAGGGTTGCCAGATCAAAATAGCAAAATGAGGCCAAACCTTCTTTAAAATAAGGCCAAAAAAGGCCAAATTTGAAAATTTCATTAAAGCACACATTTCCCCTTATTTGTTATAAGAAAATGATTATCCTTCATGAAAGGTATCCCACTAGATTGACATATGTATAATACTGTTCTATTAAACTAAAATTCAAGTGAAAATTTTTTTAAGCATCTACAAGCGTGACTAAGTCATTATCTTAAAGAGTTATTGTGTTCACAAGTTTGCGATTATACAGACCGACAGACAGTCAACCCTTCGACGGATTTAGACCAAAATTTTATACGCACCTACATTCATGATGATAAAACTGTGTACCACGTTTTATTCGTCTAGCTATTTAGGTTTTTGAGTTCTAGTGTCCACATGAATGTGGGCAGACAGACAGACTTCCAGTAGACGGATTTTGTTCAAAATTTGATAGAAACCTACAAATTATGTGTACAGATCACATACCAAATTTAATCCCCGTAGCTCAAATAGTTTTAGAGTTATCGTGTTCACAGACAGACAGACATAATTACAAAATTGTTTTTCGGACTCAGGGAGGTCTAAAACGTCGAGATTCGTCAAAATCTATAGTTCGAATTCTTTGATGATTTTTTTTCTTTGTATACTTCGTATACGAGAAAGTAAAAAATACTGTTCTACTAAACTAAAATTTAAGTGAAATTTTTTTTTAACATGTACATGCACGACTTTACAAGAAGAAAGAAAGAAAGAAAGAAGAAGAAATTCTGTTCTTGCCGGTCCAGAATGAAATGCTCGAGCGAAATATATCAACTCCTGTTAACAAAAACGTTCTATATTATTTTTCAGTGTGATTATAATAAATGAAAAGTTCTTTCGTACTTACAGTAATTGACTAAGAGTAAAAATTATCCATTAATATAATAAAAAACTGATTTCAGTTTCATAGTAGATATCTGAGTTTCCAAAACGTGATAAAAATATAAAAAACGCACTTCTCTTAGTTTCGATGTTATTTAAATGGCTGACACCCAAATCCAATATGCTCCAGCAATCTAACAAAAGTTTTCAAAATATTGTTTTTGAACACTTTTTTCTATTCCTTAGATTTCACATTAAAACGTTTGTTAGATTGCTGGAAATAGGTATTTCAAACAATACAGAAACTATAGACGTAAATACTTTTTCTTTTAAAAGATCTGTAACCTGATGTCCTTTTTCCATTCCTCTCCCTCAAATAATAATATTTTACGCATTTGTGTCGAGGTTTTCTTAATCCTTTATCTACTGACGGTACTTTAAAGTACTGCTTTAATCACATTCCTACCTTCGCAATATGGCCGTTTTTCCTGACAGTATTCACAAGAACACGGAGAATGGAGTTTCAATAACAAGCAGTAAATGGCAGCTGAAGGCAGAAAGTAAAAATTTTCAATTACTAATTAAGTAATTTTAATTAATTAAAAAAGTGTTTTCCTCATTCCCAGGGTTACTCTACATACAAAAATTATCTAATGATTAAAAAACAAAATTAAAAAGTTGCTAGTAAGTAAATTCAGTAAATAAAGGGTTAAAAGAATTCGACCATGAACAAAAAAGAATAAAAACGGAGAAAGTGGTTCTTATATGCCGTGCAGAGACAAACACAGCTTCCGCCAGAGGCATTCTGACAAATGCAGTTGAAGAAAGGCGACATAAACCTTTCTTATCCTGGAACTACTTCGTTCGATAGCTCACTGTGGGCCATTTGAAAAGTGTCATATCAAAAATGCATTAGAAAAATAGTAAAATTATATATTAAGAATAGTTCTATAAGTCATAAAGAAAAATAAAGCTAAAAATGAATGCAAGACCAAATGAAAATTCCTAAGGCCAAGGGCTTTTAAGAATGGCAAATTTCCAGAATTTGGCCTTAAAAAGGCCAATCTGTCAACCCTGTTCTACTAACTTTGACAGAGATGCAATATGACGGATGGCGGCTTCAAAGGGCTGCTATAAGTTAGAAAAGGAGCCAAACTTGTAGTTGGCGCCAACAGTTACGATTTAAAAAAAACATTGCTTTCTTTGGACTTGAATACCAAAGCAGAATTTTTACTTTCGCTTTTCGCATGATAATGTTTCTAGACTGAATTCTTTCTGTAAATTGCGTGATATAACCAGCGGGAGCGGCCTCTCCTAAACTTTCTCGTAAACTTCTCAAAAATTTGTCATTTCGCCTGCTCCTGCGTGGATAAAAAATTCGAGCCTACTGTAACCCAGAATGCAACGACCATCAGAAGGTTTTTCACTGTAGATTATAGCGATTGTATAACATTTAGGTAAAGAATCAAATTCAAAGAGATACGTATGTATTAAAAGTTAGCAATATTTATTTTCTATCACACTCTAGCGAGCATCGTTAATGCGAGGGTGTGCGCGCGCGAAAAGAAAACAGGAGAAAATGACCTCATTCGCTATCGCTGAACAGCTTGCGCATGCGCAGAGATTGCTTCCAGTACGCAAGCAAAAAAATTGAACATGCAATTTGAACGCCTTTTCCTTAACCGATTGAAACGAAATTTGGGCACAGATCTATAATTAATGTTAGCAACCGTCATACCAATTTTTATTTTTCTAAGCCAAAGGGTTTAGGCGATGTAATTTTTACTAGTATGGGATTATACAGTCAGACAGACCATCCACCCTTTGACAAAATTTGATACGTATCTACATTCATGATGATAAAACTGTACACCAAATGTTATCCATTTAGTTATTCCAGTTTTTGAGTTATAGTGTCAACATGAACGTGGACAGACAGACTTCCCGTAAACGGATTTTGTCCAACATTTGGCAGAAACCTACAAATAATGTGTAAAAATCACATACCAAATTTCATCCCCGTATCTCGAATAGTTTTCGAGTTATCGTGTTCACAAACAGACAGACATGATTCCAAAATTGCGTTTTTCGGATTCAGGGAGGTCTAAAACGTGGAGATTCGTTCGAGTTCGAATTTTTTGACGATTACAATACTTTCTCTCTGTGTATTTCGTATACGAGAAAGTAAAAAAGCGAGAAATGTGGATTTCAAACACGTACGGATGTGCAAATATGGCGTCATCTTGCTTGATGATGCTTTTGAAGCTTTTTACTTTCTCACATACGAAGTACACAAAGAAGAAAGTATTGTAATCGTCAAAAAATCCGAACTCGAGATTTTGACGAATCTCCACGTTTTAGACCTCTTAGAGTCCGAAAAACACAATTTTGGAATTATGTTTGTCCGTGTGTCTTTGAACACTATAACTCGAAAACTATTAGAGATATAGGGATGAAATTTAGTATGTGATCCTTACACATAATTTGTAGGTTTCTATCAAATTTTGGACAAAATCCGTCCACGGGAAGTCTGTCTGTCTGTCCGCGGTCATGTGAACACTATAACTCAAAAACTTGAATAGCTAGACAGATAAAATTTGAAACACAGTTTTATCATCATGAATGTAGGTCCGTATAAAATTTTGGGCCAAATCCGTCAAATGGTTGACTGTCTGCCTAATCGTGTTCACAGACAGACAGACATAATTCCAAAATCGTGTTTTTCGGACTCGGGGAGGTCTAAAACGTGAAGATTCGTCAAAATCTTGAGTTCGAATTTTTTTGATGATTACAATACTTTCTCTTTGAGTACTTTGTATACGAGAAAGTAAAAATCATAATGCACAGAATGCAACGGCTAGTGCAATCAATTCAGACGAGGACAAGATAGACGAATCCAGCCTCAAACGTTATCAAGTTACAATATTTCGAACAGGAGGTTCGAATTTCTTTTTAGCCGCCATTATCCGTCTAGCTCTCGGGAAGTGAGATCGGCGGTTAAAATAAAGTTGGGCCATAGTTGAATTAAAGTAAATTTATTGTTCACACATCTACCACGCAGAATTATTCTAGATTAATTAAGCTTACATTACATTTAAGTTACCATATTCAACTCTCTACGCATGTCGAGTTTTGTCCGTCCCTGTGAGAGGGAAAAGGCACCTTCTCACACGAAGTCTCAAGTCACTCTCTCTCTCGTTCTTCTCCGGAAAGTCAAAGGTCCTTGCAGCGCCATCCACCGGCAGGATGGCGAAACAAAATGCCATTCTCACATGTTTCTTTTATTTAACAGATGGCTCTCGCAGCGAGAGAGGATACATAATTTGTCTCTTCAAGCTTCACTGGACGTCAAGTCTGGGAGGGAAGAAATAGTGAAAGAGTTTCTACTCACACTTGAAAAGGTTTGTGTCATCTGATTATTTCACTTCTAACATCAGTTAACTTTCTTAAAAGCCAGCCAATATGACTCTTTTCGTGTTTAGCTCATTCGTATAGAGAAGATAATCATAAATTGTACTGCACGACTGCACTGGAATAGTAGTAGCTCTTCCTAGAGAGACCGACTGTGTGCAAAATTTGATCCGTTTCTACAATTTTGGTGCAGATCTGTATCAAATTTAATAAAGTAGAGCTCGTGCATCTTGTATTTGACCTGTCGTGTTCCCACCAGTACTGACAAATAAACAAACAGAGTGTTTATCCATCGAGGGATTTAGTCCAAAATTCGATACAGATTCACAAATTACTAATATAATAGCCCATATCTGCTTCTGGTAACGCTCTGACGTCACCAACAATAAAACTCGCGCCATAGCACTGCGAGACGTTAAACAGCATTATTTTATTTTTAGAGAACCGAAATTTCAGTCATTTTAAATTTAAAAGAGTAATTGTCGTTCTAATTTCAAATTTAATAGTTCTAAAATAGTGAAATAAAATTTGCTATCGATTGATATAAAATTTATCTCTCTATGCTCAATAGTTCCCGAGAAATTTCAAATTATATTAATCATATATTCAAATTAATTTCCGTTTTTTAATAGAAAGTAGTAAATTACGTCAGTGGTATATCATGCGCGTGATATAGTTTGGACGCCACGGTGCATCTGATTATTTATTGCAATCGGGATGATATAATTTGATAATATTTTTTGGAAACGTTTGACAAACAGAGAAGTGCTCTGTTTTGATTAGAATTTCGAAAGAAAATGCCTTTGAAATTTTAACTTTTGATTTACGTTTGACAAGCTGAGAATTTCGTGGTTATTGAATTATAATAAAATTGTTAAACAACGAAAAATACTTCACACGGAATGTTGTTTACCAAGAGGTTTTTTTAATAAAGAAATATGTAAATATTATGTAAATAAAAAAATATTTCCTGTCATAAAAGATATGTTTATTTTATTTGTTTTCAATCAATATTAAACATTTCCCTTGCATATATATCTATTTAAACACGTCAAATTTGATAAGAAAATCTCTCGAATGAAGAGGCAATTTGCACCCGTCAAACCATGACTGGTGGTTTTCTAGTCTAGTAATAAACCATATGGTACAGTCTGCAACTTTTTGAACGGGACATTAACTATAACTCGGAAAGTTATAACGGGATCTTCACAAAACTGGTATCGATGGAAAAGTCCCGAGGAGACGGGTTTATTTAGTTCCACGAACTGATTAACCGCGTCAATTAACATAGTTAATTAATAGCTATCTCGAAATTTTTCCTTTACACCGACCGATTTTTTTTCTCTGAATCGATTCCCAATCACGAAATTAGCCCCTAGAAATGGTTTAAAGAGTTCTGGTGAAAATTTCGAGAGTTAGAGTTTCGAAGCATGGCGCTTACAATGTTAAATAAATTTTATGAACTCTTGACGATATCTCGGAAGCTATTAAATATTTCTCAAAAAAAAATTCACTCACCAAAAGAACACTAATTTACTACATAAAATCACGAACAAAATTCGTAGATAAAATAATTAATATTTTTTTTTAATTTTTCAAACATTATTGGCAGTGGCGGCTCGTCCATTAGAGCTGCAGCCCCTCCCCCGATATTATTTCTTAAAATTGTATTTTTCGTTTTTACTCTTATTTGCTTAGTTTTCCACTCTCAGAGTGCAATGACTTACAAAAATGCAAAAGAGGCAATAAAAAATTGAAAAAAAGACATAAAATGAATCCAAACGAAGAGACACGCAGGTCTGAGCTGCAAAATACTCTGCCTCTCCGAAATCCATTCACAGCGCAGAAACTCCGGAGGAAGAAAGCAACCCTTTCTGCCTTTACCTTAGACGGGCTATGAGCTGCAAGTCAACACAGCTCTGGCTGGCACGGAGCCAACTGAACGAGAAAAAAATGCTCTTTTTAATATATTTTTCTTTTTTTCTCATTCCCACACAAAGTAGTAATCTCATTGGCTGTTGTGGGTTTTGGTTTCGGTTTATGTTGCGTCGACAGAAACACATCTGGTGGATTGATTATTTTCTTTCTCTCGGTAGAAGGCTAGATTTCTTTTGAAGAAGATATTCATTTTTGGAAGAGTGTTAGCGAGTGAAGCGGGCGAGGAGGGAAGGGTATATGTGGAGCTTTGATTTTTTTTTTTTCGTCAGCAAAATTATCACATCAACATTCACTTAACTTTCTGTTAGTAAAACTAGTAGTGAATGTCATATGATGGCTATTTAATTTGTTTGAGAACAGCATAGTACTTAGCTTTACCTTTACCCCTTCCATGATTTGTTCTCTTATTTTGTTAGAAATTATCTCGAGAAATTCACTTTGAATTTTAGATGAAATATATGTAACTTGGCCCTTTCTATGGCGAAGAAATATGTTCCCGAAGTGGAGGGTGATAATGAGATACAAGTTCTATGGTATTCAAAAATTTACCCCATCTTGGATCTGAAAAATCCAGCGTTTCGTTTGAACCTCGAAGAGGACTTCCTTGCTCGGGCAAATGTAATATTGTATGTAAAATGCATTATTATTATTAAATGTATAATGACAATCGAATGTAGAACGGCCTTCCAGTGACTTTCCTCCTGCAGATCTTTGTCGATTCCTATTTTTCACAAGGGTGCTTCTAAATTTTTCCAAGAACAAAAACAGTTCTTGTGGTTTAACGAATTTTCATGTTCTGATAATCTTTCTCCGCCTTTTTTGAAGTTAGTAAAATCTTCTCTTCGTACCAAGGATGATCTCGATTCTGACTGAGCATGAGCAAATAATTTGCATGGTAAACAATACAGTGAGTTCATAGATTTTCCTAATAATAATCGCAAGCGATAAATTTTTTCACCGCTTGGTAAAACTTTGTGAAATCAGTCCTTTGATGGCTTTCTACCATCTCTGTAAGTATTACTTAGGTCAGGCTCATTTACTACTTTATTCATCAGTGTTGATACTATAAAACACTTTTGCGTATCAGTTAAGTCTTCTGGCCATGTCCTTGGATAGTTTAAGGTATCCGACTGTGTTAGGAGAAATTTTTTTTAAAAATAATTTATATATATTTTAATGCTATTTTTCAACTGCATATGTTTTAAAACTACGAAAATATTGTAAAATTAGACTTTCAAAATCGTATTTTTTTGAAAAAACTGAGAAATTTGAAGAAAAATGACTAAAATATTTGCCTTGCGCTAACAGCCATTGACAAAATCATATTCTAAATATACATAAATCCTTGTAGGAGTTCATTTTTATGACAGTTATCTGTGTTATGCTCTAAAATATTTCTTGTACTTCAAAACAGTTTTGAGATATAGCTGAACATAGTTACTAAAGTGGTAATTTTTCATAAAAAATGCTTTTCGTTTATATTTGAGCACATAAAAATAATACTTGATTTTAAAATTGACTTTAGTTTTTAGAGGGAAACATCAAGCATATTATAGAAAATGATCTCAGAAAATTTCATATCAATACTCGAATAACTTTTTGAGAAATCATTGTTACGGTCGACAGTTTTCCTCAAAAATATCATTTCTCAGAAAACGCATTTAAAGTTTCAATGCAACATAAAATAATGCTTACAGTTCGGTAATAGAGCAGCTGTAACTGCATTTGTAATTCACGTAGAGTAAAAAGTGAGACAGTTTTAGAAAGCTGATTAAACAGGCTACAAAATTAAGTAATAATTTTTTTTTATATAATTTCTTCAAAAACGACGATTTTAAACCAGTCGGATACCTTAAATCAAATAATAGTGACTCAATCTCACTGCAGTTTACAGAGGTTTCACAGCTCACGAGTTCCTCTGTAGCCCCCGGTACTGAAGGTTCTTCTGAAGCAAATGAACTTGCGGCGAATTCACAAGCGGGTTCAGTGTTGTTCTAATCTGAAATAAAATGCAAACAAAACCATCTCTAAAACATAATAAATCCTAATCTCTAAAAAATAAGGATAGGCTCGTTTAATTGGATATAAAGATCGTATTTACGTACAGTCTTGTTAAAGTTTATAAATGTGGCATTACGATAGATACAAACACTACCAGGACGCAGAATGCCAACCTTTACAGGAATAGGGACAATGGAGAAATTTCAAGCATGCTGATTGGTTGTTTCAGCAACTTCACGTATGACGTCAGATTATTACTTGTTATTGAAGTATTAATAAAAAAATGCATAAGAAATACAAATGTTTAAAAAGTATCACCTTTTTGTTTTTCTTTTGAAACCTTCCCTTAATTATCAGGACTCTCTTCTCAGGGCTTTTAATAATGAGCAGTAGTTCATACAGATACCATAAATATTATATATGTACGAAAGAGCGACCATGAGTAAGTGATAAGTTCCAGTTAAGGAATAAAAATGTACTAAAAAAATTCATAAAGTTTTCATATCAGCAGATAAATTGAAAAATTATTTAGTTATTAATGATATCCCTTTCTCAAAACGAAAAGTCTAAATAAATTACTTCCTTTTTTTATTACTTTAATTGTAATAACAGGAAGAAATAGGAAAAAAAGTTTGAAAAGTCAGAAATTATAAAATAATTGACAATGCAAAATATTCACATTGAAAATTAATGCTTCAATTTAAATTCGAAAGACTGCATTTTAATTTAAAAAGAAAATTTTAGCTATTTAATTAAAAATAGCAGTTATCATATTTTGTTCAGAGATGGCGCCACTATTTATTTTGTTTCACACTCAATATTACAAGCCATTCTGTCGAGCTCAAATTTGTTATAGAAAGACTGAAATTCATTGGAAATAACAAAGGTATTTTCGTTAGTACAATTCGTTTAAAAATCGTATTTTTAGGTGTTAATTCGTATTCATCAGAAGATAAACTTTAAATGTACTTGGATCACCACTATAAGGTAACTAGACAGTAAGCTTATGACATCATACGCGATGCTGCTGAAACAACCAATCAGCACGCTCGAAATTTCTCAAATTGTCCCTATTCCTGTAAAGGTTGGTATTATGCTACCAGGACAAGTAGAAGAAAAATTAAATAAGTCGATTAGCTAAGCATTTATTTCAAAATTTTATTTGCAGCATGAAACATAAAATTCAGTGTAATATTAGAATCAAATACATTGTAGAAACGATAAGTGTATAAAATATTATCATTAGTGTTCGAAATTTATATTTCTTTTGCAAATAAAGATACTTTTACTTTTATTTCAGTTTCATTGATATCCCAGGCTTCATGATCATTTTCAGAGAATAACTTTTAAATTTATTTGGATTATTTTTTTAAAAGTTTAAGTTTGCTTTCAATAAATTAATTTTGAATTTTATTTGCGTTTCCTTGATATTTCTAGCGTCTAATTATTTTTTCCTTGATTTTTTTCTGTTGTAAACGAATAACTAAAATTGTATTTTATTTGCTCAATAGATGGCAGCACGTGACTGACCGATATTAAGTAATGAAAAGAAAGAACCAGAAAATTATTTTATGATTTTTTTTTCTTTGTTTGTAATTTCAAAATACCAAGTTGGCTAAATCAGAAAAAAACCTTTTTATACAAATTAAAAACCAGGTTTCGTTAAATAAATAAACAAAAAATGCAAGAACGTTGGATGCCAAAGCTGTCGATAGATGGCAGCACGGGGGAATGAATCAATATTAAGTTTTTAATTAATATCTTTTTAACTAATTACAATTTCGGAATTTAAATAGTCGAAATGGATTCCTTGGATTATTTTCCATCTTTTGGTGCTTACGGTTAGTTTCAGGATTCAGTGGTTCGTGAGAAGATAGAAGGACATAGATACATATGTTTGTTAACCCTCGAATTTTAATAGGATAGATTTCACCATACCTCTCGTCAATCAAGAACGTCCATCTGAAGGATGTCAGAACAAAGTCTCAATTTACGGGGGCTGCCATAATTTCCGAAGCGCGCGTTTGCCACTCGCGACTATTTCCTTCGTAGACCGCGCCAATGCGAAAGGAAATCATACTGTAAACAACCGCTTGGCGGCAGATTACTGTCGCCAAATTTGAACCAAATATGTAATTTGAACGCCTTTTTTTAACCGATGACACAAAAATTGGACACAAATCTATAATTAAAGTTAGAAGGCCACATACAAAATTTTATTCATCTAAGTAATTTTATTAAGAAGTTATTGAATTCAAAAGTATGAGACAGACCGACAGACAGTCAACGAGTTGACGGATTTGGTCCAACATTTGATACAAACCTACATTCCTGATGATAAAACTGTTCCAAATTTTATCCAAGTAGCTATTCAAGTTTGTGAGTTATAGTGTTCAAATGAACTTGGACAGACAGACACACAGACTTCCCGTAGACGGATTTTGTCCAAAAGATAGAAACCTACAAATGATGTTTAATGATCACATACCAAATTTTATCCATGTAGATTTAATAGTTTTCGAGTTATCGAGTTCACAGACAGACATAATTCCAAAATTGTGTTTTTCGGACTCAGGGAGGTCTAAAACGTGGAGATTCGTCAAAATCTAGAGTTCGAATTTTTTGACGATTACAATACTTTCTCTTTGTATACTTCACATACGAGAAAGTAAAAATGAGGTTTTCAGTGAACCAATTTTATTTCCGTACAATGCTTTCTCTAATTTAAATAAAAAAATTTAATTAAGTATGTTTTGCGACAATATATTTTTATTACTAGCTGTGTGGCCCGGCGTTGCACGGGCTATCTCAAATAATAGGATATTCCCGGGCGGAGAGAAGTGAGGTCAAGTGAGATCTTGGGATCCATATATTTTCATATGCCCGCCTCCGTTTTTCTCTACAATCAACAAATATTGTCACTTTTTTTCCCAT
>BGPR01047775.1:0-11708 GCA_013235015.1 Araneus ventricosus | reverse complement strand
AACTCATCCACATTTCGTAGTGCCCACATCAGTAGGGTAAATCAAGCTTAATTAATAAGCTTTCATAAGGTAAAATCAAAAACTTATCCCATGAAGAAACAAGCCAGATTATAATATTTGCCCGCGCTTTCAAGAAAAGCAAAACATTAACACTAGTCTCAGTGGCGCCATCTGTATTCCCATAAAAGGAATAGAAAGGCAGAAAAAACGAAAGAAAGAAGAGGCCGAAACAGGAATCTCTTCTAGTTTGGGAAGGAGACCAATTCAGAAATATTAAGAGAGAGAAAAAAGCCCTTATTTTCCATTTTCAACTACGCATAAATGTTTTTTTATTAAATACATATATATATATATATATATATATATATATATATATATATATATATACACATATAATATTTTTTTTATTACACTGTATACTCCAGACTGTTTCTAAGGACAAAATCTTTAATGTTGTAAATGTTACAAGGGAAATGGTTATCATTTAGAGTTTTAAAAAAAAACATTGGAAGCAAATAAGAAATCATTCCTATTGTTGCAAATTGCTTTAATTCTGTTGGCTTTACTGAAAATTACGTTTCTAAATACTCTAGAATCTAAATTGGAATGAAAGTCACAAAGAGTTTTACACTTAAAGTTAAATTCAGCTCTTTTATCATAAATCCTAGATCTAGGATCGTCGATCCTAGATATATAATTCCGTAAACAAAGTGTCATCAAATAAGGGGAGAAATTGTATGAAAATACTTTGACTTTTAAGGGGATTGACATTAAAAAGTTAGAAAAATTAAATTTTCATACTGCCCCCGTACTACAAAAATGTTAGTAAACCTTTTCACTTACATTCATGTATTCACGTACAAAATTATCGCTTCTAAATTACGAAGGTATAAGAAGACAAATTTTTGACTTAGAACATTTTTCACTTAGACCAATGTTTGATCCAGTCTTTCCATGTGCATTTCAGGGATAATATATATATATATATATATATATATCATACGTTATATGATAATGTTATATGATAAAGTATGATAATGTTTATGATACTACGTTATCATAAACATTAATCAGCTGGAATCAGGAAATAACAATCTATTTGTTAACTCTTGTTAAATATGAAAAATATTCAAATAATACATTAATTGCAGTATTTACATGAATAGTTCATTTTTGGACCTTCAAAAAATATTCACGGTGATATATCAACGGTGACAGCTCATCTGCTGAGAAACAAGAAGTGCTATAAAAATATTACTAGAATACAATTGAAATGCAATTTTTCAAAAATAGCTTTACCTTCAAACAATCCAAACTTGTTTTTTTAATTATCTGAATTGCATTTTAGAAAGTTACAGTCGTATCTTTTTCAGTGAGTGACTTTTAACAACAGAATGCGAATACGTAGTGTCAGCCGAGGTCCTGCTGAGGCAGCAGGAAAGAGAATGCGAAATCTAAAAACAGCCAATGAAAGAAAAATCGAAGAAAAGCAAATCAAGAACGAAAAGTTGAATCTTGGGAGAGATTGCAGGGAAAAAAGGAATGAAAGATCAATAGATGGCATAGAGCTACACAGGAGCATCCGAAAATCCAGTTCTGTCTAAGTTCAAAGATAGAATGAGCTTTTATTCCTTCCTTATCATTGTGTCACTTAGTCGTACACAATGAGCGAATTTGAATGTTTTTCAAAACTGTTTGGTGTGCAGCCTCATCTAATGTCTATCGTCTTCTTTCATCTTCTGTGCTCTTTTCTCGTTTCTATCTTATTATAATAAGCACAACGCCGCGAACAAATTATTAATATTATTAAGTAAGGCAAATTATTAAATTAATATTATTGTCAGATATTAGGCTATTATCCTGTTTTATGCTAAATTTTATTTTCTAAACTTGTCCTTACATTCTTTATCAAGTCAATAGTTGCAACTATCTATCAATGAAACTCAGAAACATTATGCGTCATTTGTAATTTTTTCAATCCATAATGGTCGAATGATGTACTACTAGACAAATATCTGTATTTCGAAATTTAAAGTAACACTTGAAATTTAAAAATTGATATATGTCTGCAAGTTTTTAGGCAGAATCGTTAAACTTAGTTAATACTTAGATGAGTGTAAGAGAAACATTTTACTCATTGACATTTTTGCTCTACGGGGTACGTATAAAAATAATATTTTTTAATTTTATATTCTCATCTTCCACAGAAGCCAAAGTGTTTCCGCAGAAATTCCTATCTTATTTTAGGTAACTTCGTAATTGGAAGTATATATCTAGGTGCAATATTTAAGGAAATAATGCTGTTCCAGTTTTTTTTTTTGGTCACTCTGTATACAGAAGCGAAGTTTTTGTGATATTCCAAAAATATTTCTTAAACGAGCTTCTCTCTTGTTAGGAAACGACATTTTTTGAAAAGTTGACAGTGACTTTCACTAAAAATCTATAAAAAAAAGGTAGTATTTATGTAAAATTTCACTTCACCATACAGATAAATGTTCACCTAACATGTAGAAGCAATTTATACTTGTATCTTTAAAAATTTTTTTGAAAAAGGTACATGAATTTACACAATTTAAGATTGTGGGTTGGGAAGTACCTACTTTCCTTAATTAAAAATAATCACTCGGGCGGTAGAACGATTTTGTACTGGAATTCTGTCGAGTACTTATCTGTATAAATCAAACTGAAACACCACAGTTTTTAACTTGAAAATACCACAAATTTAATGCCATTCGTTAAAAATAATTAGTACTTTATGTAGAAAATTAAAAATCGGTTGATTCAGTATTTGGATATCATCATTTTAATTAAACATTTCAGATGGTAAAATTATTTTGTTTATTATAACAATCATTATAAAACTATTTTTTACATTGGTATGTGCCTACCCTAAAATCGACGTTTTTATGAAATTTTTCGAATTTTTTTTTATTATTTTGTATCAAAGCCCATTTAGGATTCCAAAAATGGTTTACTTTAGTTTCTTCGATAGTTAGAAACCAAGCTATTGACTAAATTATGAACCAGAAGTGAAATTTTAGAAAACGAAACTAAGTCATAGAATTGTAAAACAAAGCATATAAACAGTTATTTCTTCACTTCTAAACAATATGACTATATAATCTACTTTTTAAATATATAATTAAGTTTTATTTATTTATTTATTATTGTTTTAGGCGTATCTGGCAACTGTTTCTCTAGTTACGGGATATTTTACCGAAAGAAGATTTCACTCACACCAAACACTGTTATTAGGTACTACGATAGCAGTTTAATTATTCAATTCGTGCGATATAGGGCTGATGACTGTATTTAACCATCTTAATGTAAAACTTGAACCAGAAATTATTTTAAAAACGACATGGAAATGGATATTGAGAGAATTAAGAAATCGAAGCGAAAAGTCGAACCAAAAACAAGATTATCAAGAAAAAAATTTAAAGTTAAACTAAAAGCAAAATTAATAAAAAATTAACTCAAAGAAGTCTTAACTTACAATTACCGCGAATTTTAAGTTGTTAAAATATGTATATAATTTTTTGTGCGACTTTAAAATCTTTATTTGCGTTTCCGGGAAAATTGCTATTTTCGTTTTCTTGGATTACAAAAAATCTCATTTCTTAACAAGTTTTTAAGATATTCCAATACAATTTAATCACAGTCAAATTAATTCTATACATCACTCTTTATGTTCTGAATCTGAAATATAGCTTGAAAGTGCATAATTATTTATTTTATAGCTGTTTTTATTTGAAAAGGTGATAGTTTTTTCTAGTAAAAAGCTGTTGGGTATAAAAATTTTGGTATATCTCAGTAACTTTAAGAGGTACTATAAATATTTTACTTCATAACACAGGTAAATGTATAGCAAATATATTATTGAAACAAAAAGTGAAATACATGCATTAGAATTTTTTATAGGACGTCAATTTTTACTAAATTTTGACAAAAATGGCAAAAATTTCGAAAATAAAAAAATTGTTCATTAAAATGGGCATTTGAATACGCTGTTTTGTACACCATTATAACTGAAAACTTAAGCGTTGAATAAAAATTTCCTTTTTTTCAAAAAATGTGCTCCGAAGGTAGGCACATACCTTAAAACCATAAAGACATGAAAATATTTTTTCCAAAGCAACAAAGCACAAACAAATTGTTACTATTCGGATGAATTGGAGGGCATCAGCGATAATTAATAAAGTACGAAGTTTAAATTTTGGATTTCAAGCAAGCTAAAAATTTGAATTCTATTACAGCATAACATATAAAAGAATGGGATCTGCATTTAAATAAAATTTATTATAAAATCGCACATTGATTGATGGAATTTGTGGTCCGTTGATCTGTGATCAAATTAATTCTTCTTTTCTCCTGTTAAACAAAAAATTATTCGCTATTCAAAAATGGAATGATAAATCATAGTAATATATGAATGTTTTCTATTTACTGTGACAAACTTGGATTAATAAAATCCAACGTGGACATGAATTAATAAACTTGGATTTATATACTACTGGGTTAATAAAATAAGAACAGAGTGCTTTCATTATCTTAGAATCCAATTAGTAAATCTGCTTCTAGTTCGTTTTAGTTTGTTTATATTAAATTTGATTATTCGTACACAAATGCAACATTTTAGTTAGAGAGAGCATTGGAGATATCTCTTCACTATCTTAATATAAATAAATGTGATTGTGTCTATGTATGTGGGTATGTATGTGGCTATGAATATGGCTATGTTCCACATCTCTTCCTAAACCAATGGACTTTTAATATTGAAGACAAGGGGAAGACACTTATGAACTTTGCAAAGTCCAAAAGTTAATTAAACAGTCAGTTAATTCGAAATTATCCGAAACCGTTTTTCCGCAAAAACTTCGGAGAAAAATGTCCGACAAAAAATATTTTTATACCATCTTAAAGTTCAAACTATTACCTTCCCAATGATACTCATTTTATTCATGTGACAGTTTTCCTTCAATTTTTAATAATTTTTTTAAATTTTAATAACTGTTAATTACATGCTGACGATTTTGAAATATCGCAAATTTAAAGCTACTCCGTCGCTAGGCAACGGTTATACTCTCAACTAATTTACCTTCATTTCTGAAAATTTTGCTTTTTTTTTATAAATATTTATAATATAAAGCAGAAAATACATGTATCTGTCTGTCTTTCACAAGAACTCCTCCTAAACGGTGAACGGTAGCGGCTTGAAATTTAAACACGACATTCTAGAGCATATTTCTAGGTCAACCGTGCTGTTTTCAACTTTCAGAGTAAATTAGTTCTTAAGATATTTAAATAAAAAAATAACGAAAATTAGCCGCTTTTAAGCCTAATGCTTAGACGTTTTTGACCAATACCTTCTGAAATATTTATTCGACAACAATTATTTTTATGCCATCTTAGAAAGCAGAAAATTATCTTTTTAATGATATTAATTCCATTGCGATGAAGTGTTTTCTCTGATTGTTATTAACGTTTAAAAATACTTTTAACGCAATTTCTAACAATACTTTTTATTCTTATGGAAATAAATTCAAGCCAAATTACTGTTTCGCTCTCGGGCTTTTGCCAGTGTTAAAAATAAAAGAAAAGATAAGAAAATATTGCTTTCTTTGACCATAAACAACAAAGGAAACTTGTTGTTGAACTCCTGTTGTCGTAGCATTTACAGCTTTTAATACGTTTACACAGTGATCCAATGGCATTAGTGAATTATTCCCTCAACGTTTTGTTTAATTTGCACAAATATTTAACTGATCCTAATGAGTGTGTACTAAGCCTTCAAGACTACTTAGTTCGGTTCCTGTTGTAGGAAGAGGAAAAAGGAAGGCAAAAAAAGTATTAACGGTATATCTGATGCGAGAACTCCTCCTAAACGGTGAATAGTCTTGACATGAAACTTGCACATGCCATTCTGGGCTCCGTTCTTAGATTAATTCAACTCTTTCAAACTTTCAAAAAAATTACATCCAAAGAAGAATTTCGTAAAAATTAAATAACGAAAATTAAGCCAATTTTCGGCGTTTTATCTCAGTTTTTCGCCAATAATTTCAGAAGAATATATAGCACGCAGATTATTTACAAACCGCCGTGAAGAGCAGAAAATAATCTTTTTAATGATTTCTAATTAAATGTTATGTGTTCTTTTTCTTAATTTAATAAACATTGTGCATTTATTTTATACACAATTTGTAACTATGCTTTCTGTTACTGTAATTAAATTCAAACCAATGATCGTTCTATCAAATCCTTCATTCCGGTATTTTTGTCATTGTGAAAGTTGTGATAAAAATATTGTTTTCTTTGAATATTAACAGAAAGACAGAAATTTTATTTACCTTTTATATCATAGCATATACCTCTTTCAATATGTTTGCGCCACAACACCATGATGCTAATTACTCTCTTTCCGCGATGCTTCATTTAATTTTAAGCATTTGTAATGATTATAATGAGTGTTTAAAATCCTTCAAGATTGTTGATCCGACTTCCTATGGGAGGGAGTGGGCCTAAGGAGAAAAAGAAAGAACACTATTCGGCTTTTTCCGGTCAGTAAGAAAAACACTAAAGAGAATAGAATTGAAGTCCGGAGAATGACAAAAAATAAAAGATATGAAAGAGTTTCTGCTGTTGACGTAGCAATGATGGGGAGGGGAAAATGGAGTACGAAGGACTCTGAGATCCTTGCCAGGTGGTTCAAACTAAGGAGAGAAAAGAAGAAGGGTGCTTCAGTGCTGGTCCAAAGGGTCAGTTGATTAACGAAAATCAACGAAAGACGCTTCTGCGAAAAACACTTTTAGTAAATTGAAAGTGTTATAAGTACTTGTACTTGAAAATATTTTTATCCTGAGCAACGCAGGCATATCAGCTAGTTAAATAATGAAATAGGCGGCCAATTTATTAAAGAAAGATTATTTGTAAGATGAAGCTTTTATAGACAATAAACACTGATCTTTGTAATATATTTTGGAAAGTTAATGCTTTATTTTTCATTTTTGTGAATGTTATGATTTGTTGTGTGCTGTTTCATGAATAATGATTGCATTATTTTTTCGAATTCTCTGCCTCTATAATGTAGAATTCTCATTCAAAAATACATGAGACGGATCAAAATAATAAAACATTTCGAAATATACTTGAATGAGTCGAAGAAGAGGATTTGTTTTTCAAAAAAATAATAATATGATCGAACAATGCAATTCTTCTTCAAACAATTGCTATTTAAATTCACTTTGACAAAGAAATAATATTCTGCATTATAGAACTAAAGTTTGAGTTTGGTTCCGTGGCGCAAAGGCCATAAATGTGACCATGCTGCGCAAAACTATGCTAAATTCCGTCAAGATAGAAGTTTGAAATTAATATATATAAAATCAACGAGAGAAAAAACTTCAATATAAAAAAGCACTGATTAAATATGTCGATAAAAATCAATTGATTTGAAAAAAAGCAAAAAAGGTTCATATGTGGAGTTTTGCCAAGTAAAAATAGATGAAGCAACAGCATTGGTTTAAAAAAATGTAAACGTTGGGAGTTAAAATTCGGACATTCAGACAATAGGTAGTGAACTGCCATACTGCATTTGTATTGGGGGCACATTGGTGTCTGTTCTCCAACCAGTAGATGGCGATAGGTACATTGAGTGTGACCCACTCGTAGTCTTGAGAGAAGCATATCCGTTTTCCTGTTCGTTAGAGACGCCCAAGGGTTGACAGCGAGGATCTAGTTTTCCGTCTCCCACTATCTTTGCCATTTGGAATAAACGAGTGTTTTTATATACCTATCCTTAATTCTTTTCTTTCCTAATTTCTTAAAAGAAATTCCTTTTCTGTCCTTTGATACGTTTTAATAAGTATGATTTTGAAGTTGATGACAGAAAACAAAAATGCAATAAAAACTTATAAACTTATAAATGAACTATAATCTTATTCAACGACATCTTGTGAAAACTCCAAGTCACTTAAAAAAATTATAAGCATTAAAATTAAAATGAGCAAAAGTCTGACACAAAATTAAGGCAAACTATAGTAGAAATGGAAACAATTTTAATCAAACTTTTACTTTTATATCACAAAATGAAAAGTTTCAAGTTCTTCCGTTGATTTTATTTTTAAGATTATAAAGTTTAGCAGATTAGTTTTTAAAATTTTGGCACTAGGTTGGTAATAAGATCAATTTTATCACTATCATTATATGTTGTTATTACTAAAATACAGTTCTATCCCTTATTTATTTATGGATAAACTACCTTAACTTTTTATCAAAATAATCTTCACTGAGCAGCTTTTTTTCACTTTAAACAAAAATTTGAAATTAATTCAAAGAAAAAATTTTCAGATATATCAGTAAGTAACGCTATTTTTTTTCAATGGAATAGTGCAAATAGACATTTTAAATATAGAATCTTAATGAAAGAAAGAAAGTTATTTTATGTAATACTATAATATAATTTAAACTGATTCAAGCATTACGTTTTTCTTAAAAAAATAGTTGATTGGCAATATATTTGGTACTTATGTACTTAATTATAATATATGCGCTTTTATTTATTGTAATTTTAAATCATAATCAGAAACTTAAGCTAATATCACTCCAGTTTTCTAAAAAAATATTTGAAATTATATATCTCTCAAATACAGTTTAAAATATATCTGAAACCATATGATTATATTTGATGAAAATACATCACTACTGAGACGTTTCCAAAAAGCTTTTCACTTTCACAATCGCATTGCTTGATAATATTTCTTTCATTAATGACTTAATTTAAAATAAAATATATTAGACTTTCATAAATTACATAAGAATCAAATCCTTTATCGTTTAATTATACAAATATGCCTTACCTTATCTCTTTCAACCGAAAAAATGTTAACAGTATGTAAATACTTGAAATTCAATTGCACATTAGGGTGGGTCACCTCTCTATGGAGAAAATTATTTTTTCGGATTTCTACCGGGCACAGCAAGAAAAGAGTGCCAAATGATGTTTATAAATCACATATAAAATTTGATTATAATAGTATGCCATCTTCTGCCTCCGGATTGGCTTTAAAGAATGAAAATTTTGGGGTAAAACCTTCTTTTTGTTAATGTGTTACAATAATTTTAAAAAGAGTTCTAAATTGTGTGTCTATAAAACAACCGGAAATTGCAAGAATACCATATATTTATTACAAGAAAAGTTTACAAAAATGACATTTATATTATTATAATAAGATTTCAAATATCTTGAAAATCCTTCTAGCTACTGAATTTCGGCATGGTTTTTTTAGATTCTATTTGGTTCCTTATGAGAGCTTGTGTGTGTGAGATGTCAGAACCTATTTCTTGAATGCCGCGTGTTTTCAAAATCAGATGGACATCCACATTGCGATCAACAAATGTTCAGGATGATCGAAGTAACTGTTTCTTTGAATTACGGGATCTTCTTGGGCTTTCAGTTCTGTGTACAATTATCTAGTTGCAGTTGAACAGGTTCCGTGCTCCATCTTTACAGTACGGGCGAATTTTGATAGAAAACCAGAATTTTCAGAAGATTCCATCAAAACATACAAGCGTAGAATTCGATTAGCACGAGTTAGCCATATTAAGCCTATAGATTTGTTTATTAAATCCTTAAGAAATATACCTGTTGAAACCGCTGAGACTATTCTATACAACTATGTTTTGTCTGTGCTTAAATCTTGAAAAGAAAACTGGGGTAACTGTTTAAATAAAATGAAAACGAATAAGCGGCCTTTACTGAAACATTTACAGATCTTTGCCAATTCTCCCTGAAAATGTATTGGGTCCCGATGTGCTGCCATCAGTATGTTGAAACGAGTTTCGGAAGGGTATTTCATTCATATGTAATAGACAGATAATCCACGGTAATGACTTATGTAATCTTTTTTCCAAGCAGACTTACATCCATATTTACCATCACATCCAACTTCCAGCAAAGATTACATAGATATTTTTGATTCTAGGAAGAAATCAGCTATTGTTTGTTCCATACATTTAGATATGCCAAACGCTGGTACAATACGGCCCAAGAACTTCGACTCTGGTTCCATTGCTAGAAATCTTTCGTTCTCCTCTGATGCAATTAAAGTTCTATCTGTCCGTCCGTCGAATTATAAAACAGGTATTTGTAAGACATTGTCTTCTTGCGTGACCAATTTTCGTGCTTTCTTGCGTTTTCAGTGGAGATTATTTTGATCAATAATTTCCAAGAATTTCCAAGTGAAGAACTATTGTAGCTGCTCCAACCATGTCTGAAACTCCGTATCTATCACACGTTCTTGAAAGTAAAGTGTAGTCCACTGTACTGTTCGTAGTGGTAGGCTTATTGGCAGGAGCCGCCGAAGTTGAAACTTGTGACTGTCGCTGGAATATATCGCCACTCTCCTATTGACTAGATTCAGGTGAAGTCAAGAAGAGTACGATCCACGATAAAAATGGCGCAAACGAAAGTAACACAACATCGTCTGATTTAAGGAGGAGGGCACCCACGTTCGTATACGTGGGTGTCGGTCGCGCATGCGCAAAATATTGCTCGAACCCTCTCCCCGAGTAACCTTCTGCTGACGCCTGCACTCATGACGCATTGTCTTCCATGTATGAAGAAAGTAGCGTTTAATGGTTGGAACTCTAGCTGGCATTTTCTGATGGAAAAGAAAATCTCGAAACTTTGATATCAATCCGGAGGCAGTTAGACTTGTCAGAATGCAATAATATTTCACATGTCTTAGTTTGAATTCATTTGGCACCTTTTTATCGCTGTGCCCTTTGAAAAAGTAGAAAAACTTAAAACGACCCACTATAGTGCACATGTAAGGAACCAATAAATCCAGGGTATCAGCATGAGTTTCTTCTGATGAATTCCTTTTCTATACAAGTATATAGTCGATATCACTAATTGAAAAAGGAACTGATGATACTCCTGTCTGCTGTAAAATTAAACAATACTGATAATTACATTCTAATTTCGTTTTATATCCTTTGGAAAATAAAGCTGCAATATTAGAGAATATGGTGCAAAATACGTATTTAGAGAAATGCAGGTATTATGAAATTGCAGTTAAATCTCCAAAAAAACCCCAGATTATTGGTTAAGCTTAATAATGTTGCGAAAATCTGCTAAATAACAGCAAATTGAATTAAAGACAAAATGCAGATTTTTTGCTGCCTTAAAAATCTGCAGGTTATTTAAAATAAATTATAATAAATTATTTTTTGGAGATTTTATGCAGATTAAATTGAAGAAAAAATGCTGGTTGGAAAGGAAAATAGAAGCTGGGCAAGAACAAAGGCGATCCGGACAAGAAGAAATGAAGAAAGGATAAGAAGAAACGAAGAATAGAAAAGAAATAAGACAAGAAGAGATTAGAGTATACGTCGAGAGTTGACAAAGGGTAGAAAGAACATGTGAATAGATGCATCGGAAAAATAGAAGACGTGCAAGTTGTGAAAGGAGAGTGAAGATATAACCCTCTCTCACCGAGTGAGGCGGACTAAATATTTTATCCTTAACAGCGACGGAGGCCGATCTGAGGCGTTTAGCTTTTTTTACCGGAGGTGAGGTTCTCAGATCGCTTAGGTGATAAGAGCGGAAGAGGGTCCAATTATACTTGCCAACCACAACTCATTTCCTTTCGCCTTACGGCAAGAATATGTCAGGGGGTGGGTTGGCGTAAATGACCACTCAGGGTAGG